>CM065380.1:23195000-23212500 GCA_033060915.1 Euryodendron excelsum | reverse complement strand
CTTGAAGTTCAAAATGCCGACGGTAGATACGTTCGACGATACCAAAGACCAGGTGGACCACTTAGAAACTTTCAGAGCACTCATGCACCTACAAGCAGTGCTGGATGAGATCATATGTAAAGCCTTCCCTGTCACGTTGAAAGGCTCTGCACAGACCTGGTTTAACAAGATTAAGCCAGCGACGATCACCACCTTCACCCAACTTAGCAAGCTCTTCGTGAGCCACTACATCGAAGCACAGAGGCAGCGAAGGCCAGTTGTGCATCTGTTGACAGTGAGGCAGAAGAAAGAGGAGACCTTGCACAAGTATGTAGGGAGATTCAATCAGTAGACTCTAGCGGTGAACAACATAGACGACAAGGTAGCCGTCACGGTGTTCATGAGTGGTATAAGAACCGGGAAACTCCTCTTCTCCTTGTCGAAGAGGCCACCTCAAGACATGGTCGAATTAATGCTTCAGGCTCAAAAGCACATGAAAGCAGAGGATGCAATAAGCGCTAGGCGAGAGAATGATGGAGGAAGCAATTCACACTCCGATAAAAAGAGGTCAACTGGCACCTCGAATGAGGAGAGACAGGCAAAGACAAACCGGAGTAGCAACCGGTGGTGCGATTAGGCAGAGGACAGACGAGAGCGTTATCGTGAGCTCGATGGAATGTTCACCCCCCTTATAACGAAGCTGAAAGATATCCTAATGGAGATAAGGGATGATCCGGTGCTAAAATGGCCAGAACGTCTGAAGACGCCCTCGAGCATGCGAAGCAGAAAGAGGTATTGCGGGTTCCATCATGATCACAGCCATGACATAGAAGACTGTATTAACTAGAAGCAACAGATTGAGGATCTGATCAAGAAGGGCAAACTTGGCCAATACATAACAGGCCAAAACCGCGAGCAGGAGGATCGGCAGAGTCCAACCCCAACACAACCTAATAACCAACCTATCGGAGAGATAAGGGTAATAGCTAGTGGGTTCGCTGAAGGAGGCGAATCTTCCTCAACACGAAAAAAGCACGTTCGGGAGATTCAAACCGAAGCAGAAGTTATAAGCACCCCATTTTTGACCGCTCAGCAGTCTACACTCCGTTTAGACTTGTTTTCAAGTCATTGTGGGCGTATTCCAATCGAAATCAATTTTCTAAGTCCAAATCCCGTCTGTCCATCGCTTCGCGGGCCCACTAGGCCCAAGTAGAGGCAAAATGACCAAAATGCCCTTAGGGGCATTGTCCTTTCCTTTCCAATCCCTCTCTCGAGACAGTTTATTCCTCGAGACGATTCCAATCCAGGCATGTCTTTTCAGAGACGGTAAGACCCCTTTCTAATCCCACTCTCGAGACAGTTTATTCCTCGAGACGGTTCCAATCCAGGCACGTCTTTTCGAAGACGATAAGACCCCTTTCCAACCCCTCTCTCGAGACAGTTTATTCCTCGAGACAGTTCCAATCCAGGCATGTCTTTTCGGAGACGGTAAGTCCCCTTTCCAATCCCTCTCTCGAGACAGTTTATTCCTCGAGACTGTCCGAGTAGCGAAACTACTCACAAAACCGTTAGAGTAGCAGAAGTACTCACAAATAGGTCGATATAGGGAATTGCCAACAAACTCCTGTGTCACGATGACCGCCGTCAGAGTGGCGGAAACACTCAAAACCCAGGTCAACACTAGTGTCTGTTAGCCCACTTCGGTGAAAAATGACTATTTTGCCCCTGGTGGGCCGGTCACCTTTTCCGACCACACCGGCTCTAAGTATCAAACCTGTAACCTCCCGAGGATACTTCTTATAGTATTCTCAATCCTCCTCTACCTTTTCAGATCATTCCGAGTCAGCTCCGGCAAACCCAGTGCAAAATGACCGTTTTGCCCCTGGTGGGCCGATCACCTTTTCCGACCACACTGACTCTGTGAATCAAACCGGCAGCCTCTGGGAACATTTTGAATAATGTTTTCAGATCCCAAGTCTTCTTCCGAGACAGTTCGAGTCTGTCCCGGTAGTTTCTCGGTCCGATTGACCGTTTTGCCCCTAAAGGCCCAGTCAACCTTTCCGACCCATCTTATCCTCATTTCTTAAGTCAAATACCTCCAAGACACTATTTTAAGTGTTCCTGCTCCTTTTCAACCTTCTGGGTCATTCCCGGCTCCTTCAAATCATTCCCGGACTTTTTAGAGTCACTCCTAGTGAAGCCAGGCTAAAAATTGCATGGTAGTCACTAGTACAGGCGCCCAAATCTAGTCAAAGATATGTTGCTTGCCGACTTATAAAGTTTCCTAACTGGCTGGCGCCACTAGTAGTGGCATCAAGCCAAGAATTGGCCTAGCGCCTCTCCTAGTGGTGCCAAGAGCAATTTTGCCCTAGCGCCACTGCAACAGGCGCCAGGTTTGTCCAATCTCTATAAATACAAAGCCTCCTCCAACGTGAAAAGGATCCGCAAACTTAATCTAAAAATCATATAATTCGATATACAGAGCTCAAACACTCCCTAAACCCTAGCCACCATACACTAAACCTTAGCCTCCTATACCCTCATACACACCCCCATACACTCATACACTAACCTTCAACCCTCCATCGAAAACTTGAAGAGTTGCAATCTGAAGTTTGAAGATTGAAGGCGGCTCTTAAAAATTGAAGACGAAGAATAAGACGAAGACCGAAGAAAGCAAGGCGCGCAAAATAAACAAGACATACGGTGGGCTCCCTATTTAAATTTCCGTACTCCCCCCTCTCTCTTCTCTCTCCTAACCCGCTTGGGTTTTCTCTATTTTAATCCTCCATCTCTTCCCCCCCCCCCCCCCTTCTTTGCATGCTTGAAACAAGGGGATTCCTGGTCCATGTGTAGGATTAGGCTATTGGAGAGTCACCGTGTCGGGGGCTTTCTTCTAGTCTAACTAAAGACCACATGGGTCCGGCCCCCTTGATTATGTGGTCAAGCCTTAACCTTGTATGTTCACGATCCCAAAATTGCATTGTGCATATCATGATCATGCATCTTCCAAAATTCATTTTTAAACTCGTTTTCAAACTTGTTTTCAAAATTGCATCAAAATCTTTTTTTTCAAAACAAGTTTTCAAAACCACAATCCTAGGGTGATTCTAGCTTTTCCATGGCTAGGGTTGCTTTAGGAAAGTGGTACATTCAAAATGACCAATATGGTCTATATTTGCAAATCTTGTTGTTTTCAAAACCGCTTTCCTAAAGTGGTTCTAGCTCTCTTAGGGTTAGAATTGCTTTAGGAAAGTGAGATGTTTTTACACTTTCCAAAAAGTTCTCTTTTCAAAAATCTCTCTTCCTAAAAATCTCTTTTCTAACATACTTCCCTAAAATTCTCCTTTCTGAAATTGTTTTCTAAAAACTCTTTACAAAAATCTATTTTTCAAAACCTCCTTTTTCAACTCCTTTCCAAAACGCACTCTTCAAAGTCCACTTTTCAAAAACGTTCACTAGGTCTCTTTCCTAGAAAAACTCTCCCCAAAAATCCTTCCAAACACTCTCTTTCCAAGATCTTTCTTTTAGAAACTCCCCTCTATGATTTTCTTTCTAAAATCTTCATTTTCAAAAGCACACTTTCTAAAAACTCCTTCCCTTTAAAAATCTCTTTCCAAAAACCCTACCTTTAAATTCATTTTTCAAAAACTCCTTTCTAGGATTCCTTTCCAAAAAAAAACCTTCGTTCCCAAAAACGCACTTTCCAAAAAATCTCTTTTCTTAGAGTCCAAGTCAAGCCCTAGAACTCACAATTAGGAAACCCTAATTTTCTTTCCAAAAACATGATTTTCAAACTTTGCCCCAAATCTAGGTCTCCAAAACCTCTTGTTTTCACATCAAAACTATACATATTTTCAAAACCTATTTTCTACTCAAATTATAGTTTTCCAAATCTAGGATTTCCAAAACTCCATCTTTCTAAATTCATGCCGAATCCAATCTCCCCTTTAAGAAACCAAATCCAATCTCCCCGTTTAGGAAACTAGATCCTATCCTCCATTTTTGGAAACCAAATCAAACCTTCCCTTTTAGAAACAAAATCCAATCCCTTCCTAATCCAAATCTTTCCTAATTCAAATCCTTCCTAACCCTCCACTTTCCTAAACCTTCAGTTTCCAAAACTTGAACATAAAAATCTTTCCTAAAATTCTAAAATTGAACCCTTTCCTAATTCTACCCTCTTTTCAAATCTTAACTTTTCAAACTTAAGTTTTCAAACCTTTCATAAATTCAAACATTTCCTAATTTCAAGATTTTCTAAAATTCAAACTCTAAAATTTTCTAAATCTTAAACTTTCCAAATTTTAAATCCTTCCAAATTTCGAAACTTTCTAAACTCAAAATTTTCTTATTTTCAAAACTTCCTTGTTTTCTAAACTTTCCAACTTTTAAAACTTTCTTAATTTCAAAACTTTCCTAATTTAAAATCTTTCTAAAATTTTAAACTTTCCAAATTCAAAACTTTCTTCACTTGAAACTTTCCAAATTCTAAACCTTTCTTAATCTAAACTTTTCCTAATTCAAAACATTTCTAAATTCAACACTTTCCTATTTCAAAACCTTTCTTAAAATGAAACTTTCCAATTTTCAAAACTTCCCTATTTCAAAACATTCCAAATTCAAAACTTTCCTAAGTTGACACTTTCCTAATTCAAAATTTTCCTAATCCGAATCTTTCTTAATTCCAAGTTTTCCTAATTTGCCAAGTCCAATCTTCAAGTCAATTCTTTTCCAAAATCTTTCTAAGTCAAATCCAATCCTTCTTTTCTAAATCCTCTCTTTCCTAAGTCTAGGTTTCCTAAAACCAAGTCTTTCAAAATCAAGTCTTTTCAAATCTTTCAATTAAAATTCAATCTTTTCAATTCCAAAATTCTAAATTCTAAATTTCAATCCTCTATTCTAAGTTCAATCTCTTAATCTTCTAATTCAATTTCCAATTCAATCTCTTTTCCAAATCAACTCTTCTATTTCTAATCGGACTCTTGTCCAAACTACGACTGACCTGATTCCTCCAAAAGGATACGTAGGCAACCTTTATAGGTGCTGTCACAACTTCTTTCAAATTTCAAATTCCACAACATTTTTCAAATCTCAAATTCCACAACATTTTTCAAGTTTCCAATTCCATAACCCTTTTCAAATCTCTTTTCAATTCCAATTTCAAATCTATCTTTCCAAATCTCTTTTTTAATCAAATCAATTTCTTTCCAAATCAATTCTTCAATTCTCTTTTCTTGCACTTTCATATCATGCATCATGATAGTTTTTAAACATTGTTTTTCAAAGTGAATGGGATTGAACTATAGTTAGTTAAAGACTCTCATAGGTGAATCTAGGGTAGATTGACATGTAGGTACCGAAAGGGCGGGGTAGGGTGATGGCTTAGTGCGTCTTCCCTACACGTAACCAACCTCCGAACCTAGAATCACTGATTTCAAAGACCAAAAGGAGTTATTTTTCAAAAAGGGTAAATGTTTTTCAAAGGTTGTCAAACAACCTGTTTTCTTAAAACCCTCTCTTAAGGTAGTATTTTCAAAGTCGTTTTCCAAAAACCCTAAGTGTAGTCTCCGGATTATTCTTAGTTTTTAGGTGACCTAACTCACCTTAATCAAGTTAGGTGGCGACTCCAAATCTTTTTCTAAAAGCCCTTTATTCAAATCTATTTTCAATTCAAACCTAGTCACACTCATTTTTCTAGGAGGGTGAGTTCTGACGAGAGAGTACAGCATTTTTTCCGCTTGTGTGAGTATTTCTCGAATGCAAAAAATCTGGGCGCGACAAAAGTAATGTTGGTCGGGGTGCCTAGTAAAAAGCCAAAGACAGAAGGCCCCGTGATCACATTCACAAAAGAAGAGGCTGATAAGCTCCATCAACCCCATGACGACCCTTTGGTCATCTTGTTAATAATCTACAACTTCAAAACCTAGAGGGTTCTAATCGACAATAGGAGCTCGGCCAACATTATGTTATAGGGAGCCTTCGAGAAGATGCAGATCAGCAAAAAGAAGTTATAGCCCATCACCCCCCCCCCCTTGGTCGGCTTCACCAGGGACTGAGTAACCCCCCTCAGGTTTATTGTCTTACCGGTGACTTTGGGGGAGGAGCCCCACCAAGCAACGAAGATGATCCACTTTTTAGTGGTGGACTACCTATCGGCGTACAATGCCATTATTGGACGAACAATGCTAAACTAATTCAAAGCTGTGAAATCCACCTACCACCTCAGGATCAAGTTCTCGACTCAGAGGGGGTCGGATGCACATGGGGCAACTAGAAAGAGGCTTGGGAGTGATACATGGTGTCCCTAAAAGGGGAAGTCAGCAGAGAAACCTTGGTCATCGAAGAGCTTGAGCCAAGGGATGAAGAGGAAGTCAGAAGAGGCGAGCCAACAGAGGAGCTCGGGGACATTCCCGTCGGGACACCAAGATAGAATAGAACAGTCAAGATTGGGGTTGCCGCCGCGAAGGAGCTGAAGCAGGCATTACGGAGCTTCCTCAAGGAAAACCTTAATGTGTTCGCCTGGCCCATGAGGATATGCCTGACATCGACACAAAAGTAGCGGCTCATTACTTAAACATTGATCCCGAGGCCAGACCGGTCAAGCAAAAAAGGCAAAACTTTGCGTTAGAACGGAACGATGCAGTGGCTGAAGAAGCTGAGAAGCTGGTCCTAGCGAAGTTCATTCGGGAAGTACAATACCCCACCTGGCTCTCCAATGTTGTTATGGTGTAGAAGTCCAATGACAAGTGAAGAATGTGTGTTGACTTTAACAACTTGAACAAAGCATGCCCGAAGGACAGTTTTTCTCTGCCCACAATTAATCTCCTTGTGGATTATACCACAGGATATGAAATGTTGACCTTCATGGATGCTTTTTCAAGATACAACCAGATCTAGATGACTGAGTGCGACTAGGAGCATACAACCTTCATCACTGACCGAGGGCTCTATTGCTACAATATGATGCCATTCGAACTGAAGAATGTGGGAGCAATATATTAACGGCTGGTCAACCTCATGTTTAAATCAGAGATCGGGCATAATGTGGAAGTGTACGTGGATGAGATGTTGGTGAAGATTAAGAAGGCCATCAGCCACCTGCAAGACCTCGAGGAGACATTCCAAACGTTGTGCAAGTACTGGATGAAGCTCAATTCGGCTAAGTGTGCCTTCGGCGTGGCCTTGGGGAAGTTCCTGGGTTTTATAGTTTCGCACCGGGAGATTAAGGCGAACCCAGAGAAGATCCAGGCCATTATTGACATGTAAGTGCCTAGGACAATAAAGGACATTCAAAGGCTGGCAGGGCGAGTAGCAACTCTGAACAAGTTCATCTCCAAGTCCGTCGACAAATGTTTGCCCTTCTTGAAGATCCTACTCAAGGCATTTAAGTGGACCAAAGAATGTGACACGACTTTCCACCAACTCAAGCAATACCTGAGCTCGGTCCCGCAGCTCAGTTGAACCGTCTCAAGGGAGGAACTGTGTTTGTACCTGACAGTTTCAGCGACAGCAGTGAGCTCAGCCCTGGTTAAAGAAGAAAGAGGATTCCAGAAGCCGGTGTACTACACTAGTCAGGCACTGCGAGCAATAGAGGAGAGGTACCCGAAGATGGAGCTCAGGGCCTAAGCCCTGGTGACAGCGAGTCGGC
Source organism: Euryodendron excelsum (assembly GCA_033060915.1). Lineage (NCBI taxonomy): Eukaryota > Viridiplantae > Streptophyta > Magnoliopsida > Ericales > Pentaphylacaceae > Euryodendron > Euryodendron excelsum. Next base: position 23,204,870 of record CM065380.1, on the reverse strand, counting down.
GCTTGAGACCTTACTTCCAAGCCCACACGATAGTGGTCCTCACCAACCAACCTCTGAAGAACATTCTCTATAAGCCGGAGACGTCGGGACTCTTAGTAAAGTGGTCGGTCGAGCTCAGTTAATTCGACATCCATTACCGACCCCGATTGGCGATCAAAGGGTAGGCTGCCGCTGATTTCATAGAGGAATTCACTAACCCTACTGTAAGCACCCCATTTTTGACCGCTCGACAGTCTACACTCCGTCCAGACTTGTGTTCAAGTCATTGTGGGCATATTCCAACTGAAACCAACTTTCTAAGTCCAAATCCCGTCTGTCCATCGCTTCGCAGGCCAGCCAGGCCCAAATAGAGGCAAAATGACCGAAATACCCTTAGGGGCATTATTCTCTCCAATTTTAATTCCAACCCCTCTCTCGAGACAGTTTATTTCTCGAGACAATTCTAAATCAGGCACATCTTTTCGAAGACGATAAGACCCCTTTCCAATCCCTCTCTCGACACAGTTTATTCCTCGAGACGGTTCCAAATCAGGCACGTCTTTTCAAAGACGGTAAGTCCCCTTTCCAACCCCTCTCTCGAGACAGTTTGTTCCTCGAGACGGTTCCAAATCAGGCACGTCTTTTCAGAGACTGTAAGTCCTCTTTCCAACCCCTCTCTCGAGACAGTTTATTCCTCGAGACGGTTCTAAATCAGGCACGTCTTTTCGAAGATGGTAAGTCCCCTTTCCAACCCCTCTCTCGAGACAGTTTATTCCTCGAGACGGTTCCAATTCAGGCACGTCTTTTCGAACACGGTAAGTCTCCTTTTCAATCCCTCTCTCGAGACAGTTTATTCCTAGAGACGGTTCCACATCAGGCACGTCTTTTCAAAGACGATAAGTCCCCTTTCCAACCCCTCTCTCAAGACAGTTTATTCCTTGAGACGGTCCCAAATCAGGCACGTCTTTTCGAAGACTATAAGTCCCCTTTCCAATCCCTCTCTCTCGACAGTTTATTTCTCGAGACGGTCTGAGTAGCGGAAATACTCACAAACAAAACAACCGTCCGAGTAGTAGAAATACTCGTAAACAGGTCGACATAGGGAATTGCTAACAAACCTCTGTGTCACGACAACCGCCGTCGGAGTGGCGGAAACACTCAAAACCCAGGTCAGCATCAGTGCCTCTAGCCCACTTCGGTGAAAAATGACCAAACTGCCCCTTAAGCCTTTTCCGAGACTTTCCAGTCAAAATGACCATTCTGCCCCTAGGAATCCAAACACCTCGGGAACCATACCGGCTCTGGGTATCAAACCGGTAAGCTTCCAAGAATATTTTTTATAGTATTCCCGACCTTCCTCTACCTTTTCGGATCATTCCGAGTCAATTCCGGCAAACTCGGTATAAAATGACCGTTTTGCCCCTGGTGGGCCGGTCTCCTTTTCCGACCACACCGGCTCCGGGTATCAAATTGGTAACTTCCTGAGAATGCTTTTTATAGTGTTCTCAACCTCCCTTTATCTTTCCGGATCATTCCGAGTCAGTTCCGGCCAACCCAGTGCAAAATGACTATTTTGTCCCTGGTGGGCCGGTCACCTTTTTTGACCACACCGGCTCTGGGTATCAAACCGGAAACCTTTGAGAACATTCTGAATAATGTTTCCAAATCTCGACTCTTCTTCCGGGACAGTCTGAGTTCGTCCCGGCAGCTTCCCGATCTGATTGACCGTTTTGCCCCTAAAGGCCCGATCAACCCTTCCGACACGTTCTATCCTCACTTTTCAAGTCAAATACCTCCGGGACACTATTTTAAGTGTTCCTGCTCTTTTCCGGCCTTCCGGGTCATTCCCGGTCTTCCAAACTCCTTCCCAGACTTTCCTGAGTCATTCCTAGTGAAGTCAGGCTAAAAATTGCATGGTAGTCACTAGTACAGGCGCCCAATCTAGTCAAAGATACGTTGTTTGCTGACCTTAAACATTTGCTAAATGGCTAGCGCCACTCCTAGTGGCGCCAGTGTAAAGTTCGGCCTGGCGCCACTGCAACAGGCGCCAGTGTTATCCAACCTCTATAAATACAAAGCCTCTTCCGGCGTGAAAGGGGTCTGCAAACTCAGTCTAAAATCATATATTTCGATATACAGAGCTTGAACACTCCCTAAACCCTAGCCTCCCTAGGTTTTCCAAACCCTAGACACCATACACAAACCCTAACCTCATATACACCCATACACATCCCCATACACTTATACACTAGCCTCCAACCCTCCTTTGAAGACTTGAAGAGATGCAAACCGAAACCTTGAAGATTAAAGACGAGCCTTCGAAGATCAAGACTAAAGTGAAGCGAAGACCGAAGAAAGCAAGGCGCGCAAAATAAATAAGATACAATGTAGGTTTTCTATTTAAATTTCTGCATTCCCCCCTCTCTCTTCTCTCTCCTAACCCACTTGGGTTTTCTCTATTTTAATCTCCCATCTCTTTCCCCCCCTTTCTTTGCATGCTTGAAACAAGGGGACTCCCGGTCCATGTGTAGGATTAGACTATCGGAGGGTCACCGTGTCGGGGGCTTTCCTTTAGGCTAACCGGAGACCACGTGGGTTCAGCTCCCTTGATTATGTGGTGAAGCCTTAACCTTGTTTGTTCACGACCCCAAAATTGCATTGTGCATATCATGATCTTGCGTCTTCCAAAAATTTATTTTCGAACTCATTTTCAAAATCGTTTTCAAACTTGTTTTCAAAAGTGCATCAAAATCTCCTTTTTCAAAACATGTTATCAAAATCGCAATACTAGGGTGATTCTAGCTTTTTCATGGCTAGGGTTGCTTTAGGAAAGTGGTACATTCAAAGTGACCAATATGGTCCATATTTGCAAATCTTGTTGCTTTCAAAACCACTTTTCTAAAGTGGTTCTAACTCTCTTAGAGTTAGAATTGCTTTAGGAAAATGAGATATTTTTATACCTTCTAAAAACTCTCTTTTCAAAAATCTCTTCTTAAAAATCTCTTTTTCAACATACTTCCCAAAACTCTTCTTTCCAAAATTGTTTTCAAAAACTCCCTCCAAATATCTATTTTTCCAAACTCCCTTTTTCAACCCCTTTCCAAAACGCTCTCTCCAAATTTCACTTTCCAAAAACGTTCCCTAGGTCTCTTTCCTAGAAAAACTCTCTCCAAAAATCTTTCCAAAAACTCTATTTCCAAAATCTTTCTTCTAGAAACTCCCCTCTACGATTTTCCTTCTAAAATCTTCATTTCCAAAAGCACACTTTCCAAAAACTCCTTCTCTTTAAAAATCTCTTTCCAAAAACTCTACCTTTAAATACACTTTCCAAAAACTCCTCTCTAGGATTCCTTTCCAAAAATCCCTCTTTTCAAAAAATGTACTTTCCAAAAACTCTTTTCTTAGAGCCCAAGTCAAGCCCTAGAACCCACAATTAGGAAACCTTAATTTTCTTTCCAAAAACATGGTCTTCAAACTTGCCTTAAGACCTAGGTTTCTAAAACCTCTTGTTTTCTACATCAAAACTATACACATTTCCAAAACCTCATTTTACGTCAAAACTATAGCCTTCCAAATCTAGGGTTTCTAAAACCTCCCTTTCCAAATCCTTGTCAATTCCAATCTTCCCTTTAGGAAACCAAATCAAATCCTCCCGTTTAGGAAATCAAATCCAATCCTCTGTTTTTGGAAACAAAATCAAATCTTCTCTTTTAGAAACAAAATCCAATCCCTTCCTAATCCAAATCTTTCCTATCTTTCCTAATTCAACACTTTCCTAACTTTATCCCTTTCCAAATCTCAACTTTCCAAATCTACGTTTTCAAACCTTCCCAAAATTCAAACCTCTCCTAATTTCAAGATTTTCTAAAACTCAAACTCTAAAACTTTCTAAATCTTAAACTTTCTAAATTTCAAAATCTTTCCAAATTTAAAGCTTTCCAAGTTCAAAACTTTCTTAAGTTAAGACTTTCTAAATCTAAAAGTTTCTAAATTCTAAACTTTCCTAAAACTTCAAATCTTTCCAAATTTCAAAACTTTCTAAACTCAAAACTTTCTTATTTTCAAAACTTCCTTGTTTTCTAAACTTTTTAATTTTCAAAACTTCCCTATTTCAAAACATTCCAAATTCAAAACGTTCTTAAGTTGAAACATTCTAAATTCAAAACTTTCCTAAGTTAAAAACTTTCTTAATTCGAAACTTTCCTAAAATGACACTTTCCTAATTTGAAAACTTTCCTAATTCGAAACTCTCCTAAATCGGACCTTTCCTAATTCGAATCTTCCCTAAATCCAATCCTTTCCTAAATCTTTCAAGTCCAACATTCTAGTCAAATTTTTCTAAATCTTAAGTCCTTTCTAAATTCTCTCTTTCCTAAGTCTAGGTTTCCTAAAACCAAGTTTTCCAAAGTCAAATCTTTTCAAATCTTCCAACCAAAATCTAATCTTTTCAATTCCAAAATTCAAAATTTCAATTTCCAATCTTCTATTCTAAGTTCAATCTCTCAATTTTCTAATCCAATTCCAATTCAATCTCTTTTTCAAATCCACTCTTCTATTTTCAATCGGATTTTTGTCCGAACTACAACTGACCTGATTCTTCCAAAAGGATACGTAGGCAACCCTCATGGGTGCGGTCACAACATTTTGCAAATCTCAAATTCTACAACATGTTTCAAATTTCTATTTCTACAACTTCTTTCTAATCTCCAATTCCACACCATTTTTCAAGTTTCCAATTCCATAACTCTTTTCAAATCCCTTTTCAATTCCAATTTCAAATCTATCTTTCCCAAATCTCTTTTTAAATCAAATCAATTTCTTTTCAAATCTTTTTCTAAATCTATTTCCAAATCAAGTCTCCTTTCTTGCACTTGCATATCATGCATCATGTTTTTCTAAACATTATTTTTCAAAGTGAATAGGATTGAACATTAGTTAGTTAAAGACTCTCATAGGTGAATCTAGGGTAGATTGAGATGTAGGTACCGAAAGGGCGGGGTAGGGTGATAGCTTAATGCGTCTTCCCTACACGTAACCAACCTCCGAACCTAGATCACTGATTTTAAAGACCAAAAATGAGTTATTTTCAAAAAAGGGCTAAATGTTTTCCGAAGGTTGCCGAACAACCTGTTTTTCTAAAAACCCTCTCTTGAGGAGATATTTTCAAAATCGTTTTCCAAAACCCTAATTGTAGTCTTCGGATTATTCTTAGTTTCTAGGTGATCTAACTCACCTTAATCAAGTTAGGTGGCGACTCCAAATCTTCTCTAAAAGCCCTTAATTCAAATCAATTTTTCAATTTAAACCTAGTCACACTCATTCTTCTAGGAAGGTGAATTCTAACGAGAGAGTACAGCATTTTTCCCGCTTGTGTGAGTATTCCTCGAGTACGAAAAATCTGGACACGACACCTACCATTGCCCCACCCGAAGACGACCCCATCGAAAGCCACTGGATCTTAAACGTTGATGGCTCTTCCACTAACGTGTCTAGTGGTGCGGGTGTTGTCCTTGTCACTCCTGATGGTCACAAGCTTGAACACGCTCTCCACTTCAAGTTTCCCGTCGCCAACGACGTTGCCGAATACGAGGCCTTCATTGCCGGACTCTAGATAGCTTAGAGAATGGGGCCCGAACAGATAATTGTGCAAAGCGACTCTCAATTGGTGGTTGAGTAAGTCCGGGGAGAGTATGAAGCTAGAGAGGAGAATATGAAATAGTACTGCCAAATGGCTAAGAGTTTAGCCATGAGGTTTGCCAAAGTCTTGCTAGAACGTATCCTAACACTACAGAATGTAGAAGTAGACTAGCTAACCAGAATCGCCTCGTCCAATGAGCCCGACCCGAATGTCCCGCTAGAGATGCTTGATTCTTTGAGCATCCAGAGTCCGGAGGTAAACCAGACTAAACCAGAAGCGTCATGGATGAGCCCAATCAGGGATTTCTTACAAAGTGGGGCCCTACCAAAGGATAAAAACAAAGCGAGGCGGATACAGTACCATTCCAATAGGTACCTAATATAGAACAGGGTCCTCTACAAGAGAGGGCACACCCTGCCGTTACTTCGTTGTGCCACAAAGGAAGAGACAAAGTATGTGATGAGAGAAGTTCACGAAGGTGTTTGTGCAAACCACTCAAGTGGTCAATCTCTCGCCAAGAAGATATTGCGAACAGCTTATTATTGGCCCACCATGGAAAAAAATGCCCAAGAATTCGTTAGTTGCAACGACAAGTGTCAATGATTCGTGAATATCCTGAGACTGCCCGCTCAGGAGTTGATTCCGATGTTAGCCCAAAAGGCAACCCAAGAGGGGGGTGAATTGGGTTTTTCAAAGATTTAAAATAATTAAGATTAATTAAAATTAATTTAATCAATCTAACAGTGATCAATCTATATATAATGCAATAAAATCAAAAAATGGAAAATAGAGTAATAGAAAGAACACAAAGAATTACAGAGATTCAACCACAAACAGTGGTTTACGTCCTCACCCCAAGATCCCCTTGAAGTCTTCCTCCACTATGTAATCTCCAATTATAAATGGATGCTGATTAACCAAGTGCTTAACTCACTCTTTACACAAGAACTTTTTCCCAAGTTCTTCAACCACCAAGGGGTTTTGTCCAAGATCCACTCAAACTTAAAGAGTTTTTCTTCCACAAGAAAACTCTCAAACTCTCACTTACAAATGTATAAAGATATACAGATGATGTACAAACTCTCTAACAATAGTGGGTTAAACAATCAAAGCTCACACAGTGAAGACAAAGAAAATGTTCAGAATATCCAGTTTTGATTAGTCAATGGATGTTTATTTCTTGTGTCTCTTGTTGTATAAATGCAGTTGGAAACTTGTATATAAACCCCTGTATTGATTTCATCCTTTGAAGGTTGTCGGGGTTCATTTAATGCACGTCCAGTCCATTATAATGTTAGAAAAACTAGATGTTATATCACAGGGGTCGACTCTTAGGCTTAATGGGTCAACTCTTCTGGTCTGCATTTTCCAGATGTTGTCCGCTGTCTCCAAGGGTCAACCTTTCAATCCCATGAGTCAGCTCGTTGATTATTCTGTCTTCAAGTCATTTTGCTTCTGTCTTCATGAGTCGGCTCTTCATTTCCATGAGTCAACTCTTTGTACAGAAATCTTGCTTCAGTCTTCATGAGTCAATTCTTTGTATTCAAGGGTCAGCTCATTGATCATTTGGTCTTCAACTCTTTGCTTCTGTCTTCATGAGTCGGCTCTTCATTTCCATGAGTCGGCTCATTACCCATAAATCATCATTCTGTCTTCCAATGATCAAGTTCATCTTCAGCCATATTATAAGATCTTCAAAAAGTCTTCTCTTTGGGGTATGATGATCAATAAAAACTCTTCAACTCATCAAAGTTAATTTCTATTCAATTTGGATTGAATCAATCATTTTATATTCATCCTTTCTTGATTTCCAAACTGTCAGGGCTTCACTCTCTCAATGCTGAGTTCTTTTGTCGATCTTTCTCTTTTATTGCCGAGCTCTTTCTTTCGTTGCTGAGCTATTGCTATCATTGCCGATTTCTTCTCTTTGCTAGCAATTTTTCTTTCTTCTTTGGAATCACCTCAATGAGACTTTTGTAAGCTTGATGAAATCTCTTCATACATATTGTCTTCATCGATTCTTTATATCTCAGAAGAATTTTTCACTTGGATTTCATGTAGAGATCAGGCAATCAAGATGAATCTTCTTATCAAGCAACTTCCAATCACATTATCTTAAATCGACCTTTTGCACACTTGATGAAGTCTTCTTTTGAGCTTTTTCAATCTCTTCACAATCGAATCATCTTCAACTGATCTTTGCATACTCTGACGAAGTCTTCAATCTTTCTGAGTGCAAGTCAACTTCATTGAGTCTATGCATACTTGATATTTATCATTTAATACTCATTTCATTTTATTTCCATTCAATGACAATTTCATCAAACAATACATTGTTCATTTTAGTAATTCTCCATTTCTTGTCCAATACTTCTCCAATTCAAAAATATGTGCAAATCACTTTGAACAAACACACATTGTTCAATTCTTCTCCCCCAAACAATCTTAGTTTAGTTTACACCCAATCTTGTCCAATTCATCTCCAAATCTTCTCCCCCTTTTTGTCAATTCATCAAAAAAAGAAATATAAAGGAAATTATAGACAAGTATAATAGTAAAAAAGAATATACAACAAGATAAAATGTATAATCAGAAAAGCAATCAAACAATCAAGTAAGCAAGATATCAATTGGGCAAAAGAACAAAAGTTAGATTTCATTGATTCAAAAACAAGATTACAAAAGATTTTACAGTTAATGTCCACAAAAGTATGCCATAACAACAAAACAAGACAAAAAAAAATGTTATAACAGGACTATGAGGCAAAATGATGAGGCAAGAGGGAATATGAGATGAAGGAAAGTAAAAGAGGTAGGGGTAGGTAGGATGAGGAAATGGGAGTCTAGTGAGCATCAGATTCTTTGGTCGAAGAGTCCTCTTCTCTAGCTTCTTCCCCTTCCTGAGCTTCCTCCTCTTCTTCATTAACTTCTTCTTCCTCTTCTTCTTCTTCTTCTTCTTCTTCTTCTGTAATTTTTTCTTTATCATTTCTCAACATGTGTACTTCCTCTTTGAGTTCTCTCATCTTTCTTTCTATAAACATCATCCTTGTAGTTGCAATATCTACCTTGTTATTCAACTTGTCCAGAGATTCCATAACTTGAGTCATAAAGGAACTTAAATCCCCTATACTCTCTTGTAATTCAGAACTCAAAATTCTTTTTGTGCTTCTCTACCTAGAGGTACTCCCAGATGGAGCCTTTCCTGTTGAAGTACTTTCTCCGTTAGTTTTCTTTGGAGTCCACTTGTTATTTTGTAAAATATACCCCATTCTTTAAAGTGTGTTCTCATTGTATTCATCATTAATGGCCTTGGGGATTCTTTTCTTCTCATTTTTTTAGATTAATACCAAAATACTTGAAAACTTTTGTCAAGAAAATTCCATAAGGCAAACTGATTTTAGAGATGGTAGCCTGGTATATATGATCCAGAATAAATAGAGGCAGGTCAATCCTTGAATCAGTTATGTATGCCTACAAGAAAAACAATTTTTTTCCCGAAACATAATCATACTTTCCAATTTTGGGAGTGAAAATGGTGCAAGTAAAGTGATGGACTAGCCTCAATTCAAGAGGCAAATCAGTAGCAAGGGGTTGTATATTTTCATCCACATCTCTTCCATAGAGAGTTTTTAGTTGATTTTTCCTAATGACCTTATCTCTATAGACTTCTCCACCAAGCCTGATTCCAAGAATGTATCTAATCACTTCTCTATCTAAAGTGATGGTAATACCCTTAACATAACTGTTGATGATCACTTCTCCAGGTTTCCTCTCAGCATTAGAATAGAAGTGAGCAACTAGGTCAGGGTATACATCATCCCTAAGTGTTATCATATATTTCCACCCTAGATTACCAAATTTTGCTCCAAATTCAAACTTACGATGATCAAAGAATTTATAATCTATCCATCTTCCATTGAATACTTTTCTAAGAGAAAAACTCGAATTGTACCTTTCCTAAGCTTTGCCCTCACTAAAATATTCATTGCATTCCATAACTGTTGAAGATGTGGTTTCTCCAGTTTTACTCTTCTTTCGCTTCCCTTTGTCCTTGCTAGACTCCTCTTTTGATTTCCTCGTTGGCTCTTTCGAAATAAGGGTTGTTGCTATGACTAGGGCTTTAGACATCTTTTTCGGTTTAAAAGTTTTGGGAGTCATTGTAGGATTAAGAAAGAGTTTAGAGGGGATGGAATAGAGTCAATTAGGGTTTATAATGAGATTAAGATGAAGAATTGTGAAGGTTCGGTGGTGACG
>CM065380.1:22935000-23190000 GCA_033060915.1 Euryodendron excelsum | reverse complement strand
TCTCCATAATTCATAGTCTACCGATTGAATATAGATTCTCATTCTATTTTTTCAATAATTGTAATTAGTGTGATTGAACATAGGTGGTTTATTTGTGAATTGACCCTCACCGAGAGAGCTTCCAAAATTGGTTGTTATGGATCTATTCCTAGGATGTTAAGCCTTAAAACAGGAACACAGGTTCTGATACCAATTGTTGGCCCAAAAGGCAACCTAAGAGGGGGGTGAATTGGGTTTTTTAAAAATTTAAAGCAATTAAGATTAATTAAAATTAATTTAATCAATCTAACAGTGATCAATCTATATATAATGCAATAAAATCAAAAAATGGAAAACAGAGTAATAGAAAGAACACAAAGAATTACCAATGTTCAAGCACAAACCGTGGTCTACGTCCTCACCCCAAAATCTCCTTGAAGTCTTCCTCCACTATGTAATCTCCAATTACAAATGGATGCTAATTGACCAAGTGCTCAGCTCACTCTTTATACAAGAACTTCTTCCCAAGTTCTTTAGCCACCAAGTGGTTTTGTCCAAGATCCATTCAAACTTACAAGAGTTTTTCTTCCACAAGAAAACTCTCAAACTCTCATTTACAAGTGTATAAAGATATACAGATGATGTACAAACTCTCTAACAATAGTGGATTAAACAATCAAAGCTCACACAGTGAAGACAAAGAAAATGTTCAGAATATCCAGTTTTGGTCAGTCAGTGGATGTTTGTTTCTTGTGTCTCTTATTGTATAAATGCAATTGGAAGCTTGTATATAAACCCTTGTTTTGATTTCATCCGTTGGAGGTTGTTGGGGTTCATTTAATGCACGTCCAGTCCGTTATAACGTTAGAAAAACTAGCCGTTATATCCCAGGGGCCGACTCTTGGGCTTAATGGGCCGACTCTTCTGGTCTGCATTTTCCAGATGTTGTCCGTTGTCTCCAAGGGTCGACTCTTCAATCCCATGAGTCGGTTCGTTGATCATTCTATCTTCAAGTCATTTTGCTTCTGTCTTTATGAGTCGGCTCTTCATTTTCATGAGTCGACTCTTTGCACAGAAATCTTGCTTCAGTCTTCATGAGTCGATTCTTTATATTCAAGGGTCAGCTCATTGATCATTTGGTCTTCAACTCTTTGCTTCTGTCTTCATGAGTAGGCTCATTGCCCAGAAATCATCATTCTGTCTTCCAATGATCAAGTTCATCTTCAGTCATATTATAAGATCTTCAAGGAGTCTTCTCTTTGGGGTATGATGATTAATAAAAACTCTTCAACTCATCAAAGTTAACTTCTATTCAATTTGGATTGAATCAATCATTTAATATTCATCTTTTATTGATTTCCAAACTGTCAGGGCTTCATTCTCTCAATACTGAGTTCTTTTGCTGATCTTTCTCTTTTATTGTTGAGCTCTTTCTTTCGCTGCTAAGCTTTTGCTTTCATTGTCGAGCTATTGCTATCATTGCCGATTTCTTCTCTTTGCTAGCAATTCTTCTTTCTTCTTCGGAATCACCTCAATGAGATTTTTGTAAACTTGATGAAATCTCTTCATACTTATTGTCTTCATTTATTCTTTATATCTCAAAAGAATTCTTCACTTAGATTTCATGTAGAGATTAGACAATCAAGATGAATCTTTTTCTCAAGCAACTTCCAATCAAATTATCTTAAATCGACCTTTTGCGCACTTGATGAAGTCTTCAATTTTTTTGAGTGCAAGTCAACTTCATTGAGTCTATGCATACTTGATAAAAGCTTTTTCTGAATTCCTTCAATCTTTTCGAATGCAAATAATCTAATTGAAGTAGAAATAGGCATCAATGCTCTGTTTGGTTCATTGCATAGCTCATGGAGTTCATTACTTGACCCTGAGCTTGCTGTGCATTCACTTTATTAATCTACACACTAAGTAAATGCATTAGTAAAATAACACAAGGTTTAGTTATCATCAAAATTATTATGGGGACCAACCTTAAGTCAACATCCGATCCAGAGCCTATAGCCTTTCGCCTAGTAGAGAATCGACATTGTAGGAACAGAGGAAGTTTACGGTGGTGACCATCAATTACTTCACCAAATGGGCAGAGGCACAAGCACTTCCAAGAATTATCGAGCAAAGAATAAACAAATATTTGTGGCAGAATTGCAGGTTCAGAATTCCCAGGATCGTCATCACGGACAATGGAAAGCAGTTTGAAGGGAGGCAATTCAACCAATTATGCAGCGACCTAGGGATCAATCATCACGCTTCTTCCCCTGAGCATCCTCAAGCCAACGGTCAGGTAAAAGTCACGAACAAGTCCCTCATCAAGACCAAGTTAGAGAAAGCTAAGGGCTTGTGGGCGGAAGAACTTCCTAACATCCTATGGGCCTACAGGACAACAGAGAGGGTGTCTATGGGGCAAATACTGTTCTCCATGACCTTTGGCACTAAAGCGGTCATCCCAATGGAAATCGACCTCCCAAGCCCGAGAACGATGTAGTACAACCCCAAGACCAACAACGAGGCACTAAATGTGGAGCTAGATCTGTTTGAAGAATAGAGGTTGCGGCTAGCTATAAGGGTAGCGTCTTACCAACAGAGCATGTACCAATACCACATTTCCAGAGTTCGACCGAAAGACTTTGCAACTGGGGATCTGGTTTTAAAAAAGGTCAATCAGTCCACAAAGGATCCGAGGGATGGGAAGCTAGGACCCAATTAGAAAGGCCCCTACAAGGTGATCGACAGCACCAAGAAGGGGACCTACAGACTAAAGAACTTAGGAGGCAAGGAGCTACCACACCCATGGCACGCAAAGCATTTAAGGAAGTACTACATATGATGGGCTTCTGATTATAACTCGACAGATTACCAATAAAATCAATCGTTTTATAATTGTCTACTCTGAGTCAACTGACAGTAAAGAATACTTGTTCGATTCACGTGACCAAGCAGAGCCAGACAGCCTATAAGGCAATGGCATAGAATATCTGCTCGGTTCACATGAGGCAATGGCATAGAATATTTGCTCGGTTCACGTGATCGAGCAGAGCCAGACAACCTATAAGGCAATGGCAAAGAACATCTGCTTGGTTTATGTGACCGAGCAGAGCCAAACAGCCTACAAGGCAATGGCAAAGAACATCTGCTCGGTTCACGTGACCGAGCAGAGCGAATGTAATCAACACAATCATTCTACTAAAGCATTCAACCAGCAAAAATAACAAAAAATAGGTGTATGAATTCAAATTATTCTACAGTCATTCTACAAATTATTTAAAGCATTTAACACAACTGAGTCGAGAAAGAGATTTTGCATTAATGATAAAAAGAGTACAAGGCAGAACGTTCTTTTCACCAAAAAAAAAAAGAGAGAAAAATATAAAAGGCTTTAAGCTTGGGGTTCTTTCTTGGCGTCCTTCTCCCCAACCCCGTCTACCACTTTCCTAGTGTCCTCAACGGGTTTCCTAGCCTCTACAACTACCTTAGTCTCAGCAGCCTTCTCGGCAGGCTCCCCTGAGGTCTTTTTCATAATCTCCTCAAGGTTTTGGGGAACCCCCTCCCCCAGAGGATCGAGGCTAGAGAAGTCACGCCCATGATATGTTTGGGACGCCCTCAGCTTAGCAAGCTTGAAGCCCTACGTGAACGTGGGCTCCAGCAAGGCTTGGAAGTCGTCCCCCTTTTAGAACTCTTGAATCACCTCGACTCAAGCCTTGAGGAGTTCCCCTGGAAAAGTAGCATACTTCCTCTCCAAGTCTTGTCACAGGGCGTGCTCAGCAGTATAGTCCAGCAAGAGCTTGTTGGCTTGAGTGTTCAACCTCTTACTCTCATCCTGGAAAGACTTTAGGTTTGCAATGGCCTCATCCCTCTCGGACTGGGCAGTAGCGACGTCCTCCTTCAAGACCCGAGCATTCGCTACTTCATCCTTCATGGGCCGGAGCTCGGCAACAAGAGCAAGGCTAGCCTGCTTCTCCTCATGAAGGGCCTTCTTTGAGTGGGCCAAGCAATGGCCTATCGCCATATTCCTCACCAGCGCCTGATAAGGAATAAGATATCAGAACCAGAGCAAAGAGAACTATAATGAAAGACTAAAGAACAAGAAGACAGGAAAGAGAAACTCACCCTAAAGAAATCATGGTTAGCGTCCCTCACCAGCTGAGAGTACGAGTGCTTGCTCAACCTCTGATGTCCACGTGGGTTACCGCGTTGTGGATCTCTGCCACACCTCATCCATGGTGTCAATCACATTGCGAGCCGAAGAAGCAGTAGGTTCGGCTCGCGATTCGGGATTAACAGGAGCGACCGCACTTCTTCTCAGCCTGAGTGGAATGGGAGGCCTTGCAGCATCTGCAGGAGTCGTAGCCTTCTCCTTTGGCATCGAGGCATCCTTAGGAGGAGGACTTTCCTTCGCCAAGTCAATGGCCTCGACCGTCTTTTGGCGCTTCGCCTCGGGAGCTGCCGACATGCTCCCCCTCTTCCTCACAGGACGCTCATGTCAAAACTTATCTCTTTAGCTTCGGGTGGTGGTTGAGTCGTCGAAGGAGGTGGACGATTTGTAAGAAAGATGAAATAGAGTTAGACAAGGCTTAGATCACAGAAAGAACAACTTCACACTCATTCCTCTCATGTTCAATGGCCAATGCCTCCCTGGTCAGCTCAGGTCCCAAAAGGTAATTTGTAAAGGTTTCGACGAAGACCAAGTCCTTGGCACTCCGAAACTTGTACCCCTGAACCTTCTGTATATCCACCTTCAACTAGCCAGATAGATTAGGCTTACTCCGACCGGACACCCTAAGACACCTAATGTCATGCCCCATAACCTGGCCTATACGAATTTAGGTTACATGACCGGCCAGTAGCAAGGCTACCCAAGGCCACATTACATAAACTAGTTGATCACCTGTGCATAATCATTTATAATGATGCATAATTACAGAAAATAGAACTTTTAATAACTTGAAAACATAATATGTGTCATATATGATAGAGCTGTGCCTAATCCTAAACATAACATACATAAGGACCAAATCAAGGTCCACAAAAGTTATAGCAATATATCATTACAAAACATTGGGTCCAGCCCTCAAACATTATACAAAACATAGGCCCGTGGGCCATAGCTCAAATCCACATATGGCCTCGCTTTAAGGCCTCTCGGATTGGCTACCTGAAAGTCATTTGAGAAAACGTAAGCTAATGCTTAGTGAATAACAATGATGCATGAGCGAGAAAATATCATGGACTAGCAATTATATCTAACATACAAGGATCGATAATCAGTTATGCATAAGGAAATGAGCTTTTGAACGTTTAAAGCGTAGGCTTGGAACTCGTAGGTAACGTAAACATCATTTGAAACGTTTTAACATTTTAAAACATAATATCATAAAAAGAGATGCAACATGACATTATTCTTGATATAGCATTTCATAACTTGTCATAAAATATGTGAACATATCATGGTTCTCGATTCAAAACATAAGTGTGCTACAGCTCGGCATATGAGCTAGGCTCTATAATAACCATATAGGTCATGCTAAGGCTCTTTAGGCTAGGGACGTCTCCTAACATATATAGTTTATTTCCCGTCCTCTATCGTAGGACTATCGGGCTAGATTAAGGTCTTGCCACGAGAAGACTCGAGTCGGCACCATACATTGGAAATTTAGCATCTCTTTCATTTAAACATTATAGTCCATGGTTTCCATTCATAACATAATATAGTTTGCATGCATTTGAAATATGACATTTGTAATTGAACGTAGTATTGATGCATTGAAATGTATGAAAAATATTCATGATATAAAAGTGAGCTTAAAACATTTAGAAAATACAAGAGTTCTACTTATGGCATATTGTTACTCACCTTTCTCCAATTGGACGGGTGACAAACAAGGTATTCCTACACAAATGCACGTAGAAGCAAAGAAACATCAATACAAGACTCTAAGGCAAAGCAATAACACACAAGTCAAGACTAAGCACGTAACCCACTCAACTCCAACTCAACAACACCTCATTCGCACAACGGGAGAGCGAGGCTAAACTCTAGGACAAAGCCTCGATGTATAATAAGAACATGAAGTTGAGATTTGAACATGAAAGTCGGAACGTCGACTCTTTCATCGAGTCCCAACTACCCCTCAACGATGATTACACAATCAAGGCTAGTTCCATTTAAAAATAGGCTTAGAGGCCTTTATTTTGATAGGTCATGGGCCAAAAACACATTTCGGGTGAAGAAGTTATGCCTCACGGAAAGTGGACTAAAATTTTGGAAAACAATGTTATTGGCATGGATTTTGGTTCAAATGCAAACCCACATATCTCTCAATCTATAAAGAATTAGAAAACAAACTTTATATGGGTACAAAGGTCTATGAGTCTACTTTCTAACTCTTTAAACGGTGCATCAATCCAAGTTTTCTAGAGAAAATTATAGCCATTTTACTAAATAGTGTCCAAAGTGACAGACCGTTTGAACACCCAACCGGGAGTTCGAACTCCGAGAAGAAAATCGAAAAAAACCCCCTTCTCTGAGGGTTCGAACTCCCCCCGAGGGAGTTCGAACGCCCTGCTCTGGGTAGCACTCGAAGCTCAACCAAAACACAACCAAAACTCCTCCAAACACAACCAAACCTTCCCAATACTCTTAGGGCTCAAAGATTAGCCCACAAGGATGATAATAACTCAAAATGGGAAAGAAAGAACAATCAAAACAAAGGGAACTAAAGAAGAAATCAAAACCCTAACATTTCACATATTTGGGGGTTTCAACCCCCAACTCTCCAATCCTCCAATATTGAGCTTCAGGCCTTCAAATTCAAAGTAATTGGAACTCAAGGAGTCCCCCAAGACAAACCCAACTCATATATATGCATACATACAAAGACCCAATAAAATCACACAAGATAGATACATATATATATATATATATATGCAATTGTAGAGAGAGAGAAATGAAACCTTACATTCTTCAAGCTTGGTGAAGTATTCAATGGCTTCAATCCCTTCCTTCAAGCCTTCTTCCTTCAATCTCCCCTTCCTTCTTCCCCTTTCTCTCTTTCTCCCTCTCTCTATCGATTGTGTGTGTGTATGTGTGTGTATGTGTTTTGTGTGTTGTAAGAAGACACACATGGGAAATAATCTCATGTGTCACACACCTCCAACACAAGATACAACACAAGTTTTCATTGGTCATTTTGACCCAAAAGAAGGAATAATTAACACTAAAAATTGCATAAACTAGAAATTCTCATTAATATAATTAGCTAGAGGTTTGGGATATCACACCTAAGTTAAAACGACTGACACTTCAACAAAAAGAAAAAAGAAAGTTCAGTAAAGAGAGCATACCCTTCTTACTTGGATAGCCCCATTGCCTGGGGACCCCAGCAGAGAAGTTGGTCCCCTCAAAAACTTGACTCGCTCCAAAAACTGCAAAATGAAGTTAGTTACCCCGCAAGAGTACGAGGATCGCGATGAAGTAGAAATCGGTAATCCGGTATTGTTCTCTCCCAAGGGACCTAGCCAAATATAGGCTCTAGCACTCAACTCACACTAATCTAACTTATGATTGAATTGCAATTATGTGGGGAATTGAATATAAAATAAAATAAAAAATAAAAAGACCAAAAATCTTTTGTTTTTTGATAGGGGTTTTGATTTACTAAACTAATGCAATGGAAATTAAAGTAATAACTAGACAATTAAATTAAAAGCAAATTAAAACTAAATTTAGAGCTATTAAAGGGGAAAGCTTGGATATGATTGATTCAATCCACTAATTCACAACAAAAGTTTCAATAGAGGATTTTGATAACTCAAATCAAGAATCACACAGTTGATTCGCTCTCAAATGTGCATTGAACTTAAGCTTCCCGCAAGGTTTACGGGTGTCCATCGAAGTAAAATTCGGTAAGCACTAATATCGTTCTCCCGAGGGATCAAACCCAATATAGGCAATACATAAGAACAAAACAGCCAACCAAATGAGGTGAATTAGTGAATTACTTAACAAATTGAAATGAAAAGTAAGACCGAAAATGCTTGTATAGTGAGAGGTGAAAGACTACTAAAGT
Source organism: Euryodendron excelsum (assembly GCA_033060915.1). Classification (NCBI taxonomy): domain Eukaryota; kingdom Viridiplantae; phylum Streptophyta; class Magnoliopsida; order Ericales; family Pentaphylacaceae; genus Euryodendron; species Euryodendron excelsum. The sequence goes on along the minus strand of CM065380.1, from coordinate 23,181,940 downwards.
AAGCTAATTACACTTGAAATTAAAAGCAATTATACTAAATTTGAAACAATTAATGAAAGGCTTGAATGTAATTACTTCAATCTACCAATTCTCTACAAGGTCTTCAATGGAGATTTGTTTAACTCAAGTCAAGGTTCACTCCATGAATCCTTGACCCGAAGGATTTCGACCATAAAAGCTTGAATTCAAGTTCAATTGAGTATAGATTGTTGTTTCATTATAGGAATCTTAGAAACAAACCATCAATTGTGCAATTTTTATACCAATTAGAAGATTGTGCATAGCAATTACCAACATAAATTATGAATCTAAGTGTTCTATGGGACTACAACTCAATTAAGACAAAATTGAAGAAAACATAGGATAAATCATTGAAATTCATATACTTCCATTGAAGTCCTTGAAGATCCTTTGTAGATCTCCACAATTACATCCAAGAGATACTTAGCTACTTAATTTCATGGAAGAAAGCATGAAGAATTGAAGATTTCTCATTGATTGATGAAAAAAAATAGTGTTTGATTACAAAGAAAGTGTAAAAAAATGCAAGAAAATACAAAACAAACCCACTTTCTCTCTCTACAGTATATCCTAACAGAAAATCTAGTCTATAACTGAAAATAGATACAAAATTCGTGTCATTTTTTGGAGATATAGGCTAAAAAATATGCACAAAACTGCCAGCACCATATGTACGGTGAACAGTACCGTACGTACGGTAGACATACCGTATGTACGGTTAGGTTGACGTTAAAACGAGCTTTCTGAAGTTTAGATTTCGGCTGCAGGCGTACGTACAGTAGAAGTTACCATACGTACGGTTAGACCACCGTACGTACGGTGACTGTACATACTGTCATGGTATGGTATGGTATAATACCATACGTACGGTTAGAGTCACCGTACGTTCTGTCATGCACATTTTTGCTTCTTTTACTCCGAATTTGTCCTTTCTCTACTTGAAACCTGTAAAATACCCACAACACTTATTAAAACAATTTTGATTATGAGAGTCATCTAAAGAGGAACTGTGTGAAGCATGAGGGGTTTTACGTCAAAAGACCAATCATCAGAGGTAACAGTAACCTGCACCTAAAAGAAGTAATGCTTAAAGTGTCTTCTGATACGGTGAAATTAATTTGGGTATCGACTTATGGATTTTCATTTAGCGACTACTCAGAAAAACCTTTGCTACGTATCAAGCACATGATGAGGGTACTATCAGGATGGAAAACAATACAAACTATGCTTGGTATTATGGGGACAATATTGTACTTCCACATGCTTGATAGGATAGTTTTGACTTTAACCTAGGTTAGACTTGGGTCAAATTTGAGAAAGAATATAATTTCTTCGGGAAATTTTACACTAAGAGTTGTCATCCGAAAGTGGAGTTATTATGGTATCCATGGAAAACAAGGCTATGCTACAGGGATGTATACTTGTATAAATTTATAGGGATTCATGTTGGATAGTTGGAGCTATTGTCACGTATCAAACAAACAGTAAGGGTGGGCAACATATGCATGCTAAGGACATTAGTGAACAAAGTGACTAGCAGTTTATAGCAGTTGTAAAAACACACACACAATAGATGCGAGGATTTGCAAAAATTGGATAATGTGCAACATTCTAGCCAGAAGCGAGAGCAATGGTTGCTTGATGTTCACAAAGAAGTTCCAGCCAAAGGGTTGACTCGGTGAGTAGTGATTCTTTGTGAGGTGTCTAGGAGGGAGTGATGCGAGCACCTTGGTTTGGAGGTGTGGACTATGCTAGTTTGGATGTAGTGGATTAATGACGAGTAGCAAAATCAACATCGGCCTTGTTTATCTTGAAGATGGCTTGCAGAATTCAAGCCAAAATCAACATGGACATTATTTATCTTGAAGATGGTCTAAAGGATCATAATAAAAATAGTACTTAAACCTATCACTAACATAGCCACAATCTTATTATGTCACTATCTCACATCGAATAGAAAGAGGGAGATCTTGGGTCATATAAGGAGTAGATAGCACCATCTAATATCTTAAGCTTTTAAGTCGGATGACAAATGCTCGACCCGTGACAAATAGTATCAAAGCAGTCCAACTCCTCATCTGATGCTACACTAAGCGCTCAGGTGAAGTAGATAAGGTGGTTCGATTTGCGACCAAGTCGTCACGAATCCAGGTGAATGAGTATGTCACGATCTAACATTGAATAAGAAAAAAAAATATCTTAAACCATATAAGAGGGTAGACAACACCATTTAATAGTTTAGATTTTTAGGTCCAATGATAAGGATCTGACCCGGGACAAGACTTATTTCAGTAGTAAATTTAGTCCCCACAAAAGAAAAATCAAAAGAAAAGATAATGCGACTCGTTGCACTCAAATACTAGATAGAACATTTATCACATTTAAACACCCGTCATGAAGCATTAATAATAAGAAAGGTACTTTGTATAGGGGTGTGCAGCATTCGAAACAAGCTCAGCCAGCAAGCACTTGCTCGATTGACTAAAATGTTGTGGCGTAGAAATGGGCTGTCACAGAACCAATTCGTACACAAATACAGAAAACTCTATTGGTGAACTGTTTTCTAAAACTATTCTCCATAAATCTATTTGAAAACATACCCATTAATTAGTTTTAGGAAATACTTTGAATTATTTTCTAAGTTTCTTAAAACTATTTTCTTACAAATTAAAAATATATATATTTTATTTTCACACTTACCAATGTTTTTGGAAAAATGATTACTAACTTTCCATTATTTTTGTCTTAAAAAATAGGAAAACGAAAAACGGAAATTTTTAAAAACATACCAAGCATGCACAAGCAAGTTTGTTGAGTTTAATAAACACAAATGTGTCCACCAACTTTTCACTAAAGATATCTGCTTAACTATTCATAACGGCTGGCTGTGGTGATTTGTCCACTGTTAAGCGAATCTTACCTGCCCATGTATGTATGGTAAATTAATTAAACAGTTAATTTTACAATGTTAATTCGTCTTCATTATCCCACGACCGGTTGTTATCTCCACAAATGCTTGGCGACAATGATCAAGATAATGTGCTTAAATTTCATAAACTATTAGATAATGGTGGTAGTAGTTTGACCAAGGGGATTATATAATGGTAATTAGGTAAAAGAATCGGCCTCAAACTTTGAATGCATATCATACTGGCTTAATTACTATTAAATAATAAATATGTATTAGATATATAAGACTTATACATTGGACATTTACTTTTGGTCCATGTTGAATATTAAATGATACAATCTATACCTTGAAAAGAAATATCGTTTATGATTGGGATTAATGGGGTATATCTTCTATTTATGTTGGGAGCCAACAAAATTTATTTTTGAACACTATAAGAGGTTTTGTATTTCCTTTAATGGGAGTTATGGGTGCGGTTTATATAGTTCTATTGAACCAATATTAAAATTTTAAACATTAGTCAATACTAAAATTTTCAATTGTCTGTATTATCAATTGAAACAAAAATAAAAAAAATTCAATATAAAATAAAAATAATATGATTTTGTATCTATTAAGTTGTTTTGTCTTATTATACCTTAAATAATATTTAAATTATAAGTTGAATGTGCTTAATTTCATTGTGATTGGTATTAATTTTTTTAATATTTTAGTGATTTGTGAATGTTATATTTGATATACAGATCAAACAAACATATGTAGAAATATCTTTTGATAAAGAATTTTTTTATCATATTCTTGCCATGTTTGTATCCTCATTTTCTTCATTTTTTGAAAAAACAAATTTGTTGTCTCACGCCCCTTTGGTATAACTTTTTTAAAAAAAAAATTTTGTTTTACTTTTTTTATGTATAAGCAAAAATACTAAATTTTTTTTGCTTTTTTGTTTTTATAAAGTAAAATTAAGTAAAAAAGTAAAAACAAAAAATAAACAAAAAAAGCCAAAAAAGACCTGACTTTTTGACTTATAAGCTTAAAAAAAAAAAAAAACTAAGCGAAAAAACGCAAAAAAAACCCTACCAAACAGCTCAACTGGACCAAAGCATTTTGTTTTTTCTTTGTTACTTTCTTGTAAAGAAGAGGATGACTCACGATTCACGACTCTTGCTGGGGCGGCTTTTGTTAGTTTAACATAGAGCATTAATTTGGAGTCTTTGAATAGATACTCAAACGGACCAAGGGTTAAATTTCAAACAGAATAAATGACTACTTAAAACTTTTGTACCACAGTTGTAGAAAGTGCCATGAGACATAAAAAGCATCAACACTCAACATTAACACTACGTTTGCATCTGGAATTTATGAAGAGAAATGAAAAGAGAGGAGAAAAGACAAGAAGAAAAGAAAATAAAGTGAAAAAATTTGATTTAGTTAGGAAAATGAAAAGAAAATGATATATATATATATATATATTTTGCTGCCCCTACAAAAACAAATATGTACAACTAATTTAATTTTCCATTCATTTTTTTTTTCTCATGACAGATCCATGATCCGAACATAACATTACAGGTAATTTAGGATAACATCACAACATCCAAAATCATAATAATGATCAGCTGGTAATCTCATCATTTATATATTGATAAAAATGCCATCTGTTATATTCAAAAGCACCAGCCAATAAAGAAAAAAACAAACAATGTACTGAAAAAGGTTGAAGTTGTTTCAAGTGTTTATACTCCAGCACTCAGCAGCATGAGAATAAAGAGGGGGGGAAGAGAAGGGAACAACAATGCAAACATTTTGCTGAATGTATGCGCCATCATGCCCTCACAAATGGGGTTTGGTCTGTAAGGTTTGAGTGTGGCGCACCAATTCTGATGACAGAAACACATTGACAAGGATCGCCAGCTAGCAATTGACAGGGGAAGCAACCAGCATTCTTCCTATCTTCACTGATAGAGCTTACGGCGGGACATGCATGAGGCCCATGGATAATAGTACTCGGATGTTATGACAAGATCCGTCATCATCCCCACTTACCCTTCTGTAAATGTATTCTCGCTATTGCATAGCCTTGAGTATACACAATCTGCAAATGACAAGTTCACAGAAATGGTTCAGATATCAACATCCCCCAAAAAAATGGTTAGGCAATCAATAGCGAGCAATACAGAAGCGAGAGAGAGAGAGAGAGGTGAACCAATGTTGGTTGAATCAACCAAAACCAGCACAATGGGATAGGGATTGAACTCCACTCCAGTGAACTAAAAAAATGGCTGTTTAATTAAAAAATCCTGGTCTAGGAAAAAGCATCTGCACTTCTTGATTTCATATTCAATTACAATCAAATTCTTTTGCGAGCTGAAAAAATGGGGCTGTGGAAGTCAAATCAGATTGCTAGAACTATTCTACATTACCCCTTTTTACCTCCCCCTCGACAAACACTTGCTTTCCAAAGGCAATGTTTCCAGCTCTGCCGACCACCCTCGGGGATTCTTAGGGGGATTCATTATTTGTTCTGTTTCTGAATGACCCGTCAGTCCTTCAATCATTCAATGTCTCCAATTGTATTTCTCCGTTGGCCCGGATGATATACTTGTGACTGACTGCAAATTGGAATGGGTCCAACTCTTAGATTATCAAGTTTGAGAAAGTATTTTTATGAAAATCCATCTCCACCTATCACTCAGCTAGCTCTAAGACTGACTTAAGTTTAGTCATTATTACTTTCTTTAGTCGGTAAGAAAGGAAGCTCATTAGTCCTAGTTCAACAATAATAATAGAACAGTTGACCCCTCCCAATCCTGACAGATGCCTCTACCAGCAGCTTAACACTTGCATGACGAGAAACGGAGGTGTTTCACTTGAGAAAAGCCTAACCAGGAAAACCAGAACAGATGCCTCTACCAGCAGCTTAACACTGGCATGCTTAACTAAAATGAGCACCAAAAGCACAGCCATCAAAAGTAATTACCTTTGCAGACTACTCTTCATCCCACATAGATGGCCCACCCAATCCAACTTCAGCTGCTGAGGACAACTGGAGTGCAGCCACGCTCTTGATTTTCTTTCTCTTCACAGGGAAGGTAACTAAGCCAGTATTGACATCCTGAACAGCTTTGTCATCCATCCTTCCACCACTGTTTTTAGTATTTTCACCAGCAATAGCAAAAAGGTCTGTAAATGGAGTTTCTCCATCATCAATGACATTAACTGCATTTTGTTTCACCCTTTTTGATTTTCTTTTCAGTTCCTTATCAATAATAGGACTATCCTCCTTATGTTCACGGTTACCTTTAGGATCTGTAAATCGAATCTCTTCATTGTCAATAACATTGACTTCATTTTCTTGCATCTTCTTAAACTTTTTCTTCAATTTCTTGTCAGTGATAGTACTATTTTCTTTTTGGTCCGACTCTTTTTCCTTTGAGCGTACTATGATTTTCTGATTTTTACGCTTCAGACCTCTCTCCATGTCAACATCACTAGCAATCTCATGCTGGTCGTCATTGCTCATCACATAATGTTTCGGTTTCTTGTTTCCCACGTTGTGATCTATTTTTTCTTCTTTTTGAGCACCTTGCTTGTTAGCAACACTAAGTGAAGGTTCATCAATTCTCTGATCTTTGTCACCCTTCTCATTCCTTGTGCTTTTATCTGTTGGTCTGGCGTTGAATGTCTGCAAATTTGGCACTAGCTTTCTGATCTGCAGTCGCATTGTCACCAGAATGATCATTTAAGAGTGAAAACAAGACTAAAAAAAATTAACGTCAGCAGAAAAGTACCAAAGAAATAACCATAACCTTTTTTGCTAGCTTCTTGTTTTCAGCAATAGGATTGCCTTGTAAATTTAGGTGTTTCAGGTTAACCAATGACGAAAGCACCTACCAGCATAAAGCCAGGACAAATAATAAGAAAGAGTCCAACAAATATAGGCAAGATCAGTACAGACCGTGAAAATTTTCCACCAAATGGCTAACCTTCAGGTCTGACCAGCTTGTGATCAAATTGTTTCCCACATCCAGATGCTGAAGTTTCGAGTTATGGACCAACTCAGATGGGAGAGTCTAAGCAGTTGAGAAAGAGAGGAAGAGAGCAAAAGTGTTGATCAAACTAATACTAAAAACGAAACAGAAAAGGTGAAGACTTAAAACGACTTGGAAAAAACAAAATTGAGTGGCAAAGCTGAAGTTCATAAATAATTGACCATGGAGTTTGCACTCGAGCAAAGCATAGTTTTGCAAAAAGTAAACAACCAGAACGTATACCTTGATATCATTGTGAGCCAGTCGGAGCTCTTTCAACTCAGTGCAGGACTTGAGAGAGTCAATGGCTTGAAGTTGGCAATTAGATAAAGAGAGCTGGAATCATGAATATGTTAAAAGTCCTAGCAATAGAAAGGTAAGCTACTGTTGAAGTTAACCATTATGACTGCTTACCTTCGTGATTGATTTCACCTTGACCAGAGACGCACCAATTTTACAGATTGGATTTCTAGAAAGAACTGCAGAGTATACAGAAGCCACAAAGAACAACTCAAACTAAAAAAAGTAAACATATACCTACAGTGTATATTGTAATAATTAGAATCAGAAAGAACACAAAGTTGCATTATTAAAATCATAATCACAATCAAAATTTGCCTAATGAAAAGACCTATACATGTTTAGAAATTCATTTTATGGTATAGACTGTTTAGTCACATATGCCTAACCACGATATAACAAGACACTCATATTCTTCACATGCATTCTCAAGCAAAAAAAAAAAAATGAGTAAGGACGGTGAAGAAAAAACTGGACTTAACAAGGAATAAAGGTTGCAGTCTCTAGAAGTCTGTTTTGAAAAACAATCTGACCGATTAAAAGAACAACAGTTCCATTTCTGATTTCTCTCTCAACTCCACAGTTGTACTAGAATTGTGTCACAAACACACTAAACCCATTGAGGGAAGGTTTAATAGCTATATCCACATGTCAGTGTCCAGAAACCTTCCAGGGCTGAGGATACCTCATATGGAGCGCAGATTTGGATTTTAGCCAAGTACAGAAAAGTCCAGTTATATTTAATTGAGACCCCACTTAACATTTCACTGTACCCTATTATATATAGTCTCTAGATGATATTTCAAGTCATTGGCTTGCAATGAAGTTGACTCTCAGTGCAATATTGATTCAATGTATATAGATGATCAGTTGTTTATATACTGTTACTATGAAGAAATCATCTGAAGCTTCTAAACTGATATAATTAATTTTCTCACTTGACTGCAAATACACAGATACAAAGCTAGAACTAGTTCAAGAAATACAGTAATGAAAACGATAAAGACCACAGATAACCATAAAACATGTAAAATACCTCAGATGCCATATTATATCAACAAAAGAATAGTTTAGAGTTGATTTAAATACACATATCTAAATATTCTCAGCAACTGAACCATTACAAGTGTCGGAACAAAAAAAATATAGATAGTTGCAGAGTATACAGAAGCCAAATAGAACAACTCAAACTCAAAAAAGTACACATATACCTACAGTATATATTGTAATAATTACAATCAGAAAGAACACAATGTGGCATTATTAAAATCATAATCACAATCAAAATTTGCCTAATTAAAATCATAATCACAATCCCCAAGCATCATTTGAGAGCTCATTAGTCTTAGTGTGAAACCCAAGAAACAGGGGTGTTCTAGCTATAGGGGCATAAACCCTCCATAAAAGACCTTATTTTAGGCGTAGAAAGGGAATTACACTTGTAGATAAGAATACGCCCGTGCAAAATAAGTATATCGGGAAACAGAAGTCAACAGGCAGTTAGCCCGGTCGATAGATGCAGTAATGAGGTGACTCATTAATCTGTCGTAGAATGGGTGTTGGACAATAACATTGTCTACACATGATATGAAATTAATAACTGGAAACTCATACCTAAAGTATTCAATTCTTGCATTTGATCAAGCTTGCAAATGGAAACAATCTCGTTATCTGCACAAAGAGGGATTCATTAGCGGATATGAGGAAATGAAATATACAAATATACTCTATACCGGTATACAGCAATAACAATGTAGTTGTATTTTTTCAACCAATAAAATTAATTTATACATCAGAATTTTAAAAATAATGAGGTGATGCAGTTGGTAAAGCTGGATCCTACCATTCAAAATCAATGCACGTAAGCTCATAAGAGACCTGAACTCATCCATTGATTTAAGCTTATTTTTGCCAGCATTCAGAACCTGCTTCAGAAAAATTGGATCAATTAAATTTGGAAGGGGTCTATTTAGTAATAAACCAGTGAAGGACCACTCAATTTCAATCAGGTGCTGCCAATTAACATTGCAAATGCATCCAAAATAATTTCAAAGAAAAGAAATTCGCCTCAGAGTAAGAAATATCAACAACATGGTGATAATAATATTCAGAGAGAGAGAGAGAGAGTGGAATAATATTCAGACTAGAAGGTCAAGAAAAGAAAATAACAAGGCAATAAGGATAGTTGATGTAGGACCAGAATAGAGTCCAAGAATAAGAGAAGAGGAGAAGAAGAAAAAGAAAAGGACCAGATAGCAGGAAGGAGGGAAAGAAAAGAGAAACAGAGAAGAAAGGCAGAAAGAGAAGAAGAAACAGAGGAGAAGCTACATCAATAGTGTTCGAACACACATTGGAATTTTTTACTCTCTTTCTTTTTTAAGCTCCAAGATCCCTTTCCAATCTCATGGTTTCGGTGGATATAGGTTGTACCCTTACTGTCAACTTTTAAATTTAACAAAAAAGTCACTTATAAAAAAAGTTTTAACCAACAACTTTCTCTCTTTTTATGCATGTGCAACAACAGCCTCACACTAACTTTGAAAATATATGAACAACCCCCACCCCCAAAAAAAACAAAAAAACACACACACACAAAAATACTCGGAAAAGGTGAGGAAAAATAAAAAAAAAGAAAAATATGTTCTCCTCGGACCTACAGTTCCCCAACCCAACCCCACCTCCTTCCACCACCACAATAACAAGAAGAACCACCATTATATCAATTTGTATGGTAAAAATAGCTGACCTTGAGTAAGAAATCGAATAGAATAAAAACAAAGAAAACATTAAATACGAGAGGAAAACAAGCTCAATTCTCCTGATATATACAAAGCCAAATTGAACTCTAAATAAGACTTGAACTTGGACAGGAAATAATAGAAAAGAAAAATGTTTGCGATATTAAACCAAATCATGTAAAGGAAATGAAACCAACAGAGGCAACGATTGCATTGACATTTATAACAAACCCCAAGAACAACTGGGTATGCGTGTGCAGGAAGCAAAGCTTATTGCATCTTAGCTTCAATATCTCCAGCAAGCTAAAAAGACTGGGAACGCAAGTACTACTCACAGTGAGCCTAGTAAGCCCTTCAATTCCTTTCAAGCTCTGAAGCTTGTTCTGCACGACTGATAACCATTTCAAGTTGACACATGACTTCAAACCCTAAATTATCAAACAAAAATAAGCAAAATTAAGCAAACTCGGACACAAATGCTTCACACTCTAAGAACAAAAGGCATAGGACTACCTCGAGTGAAGTTAGATTGTTGACGCTGAGGTCGAGTCTCTCCAAGTTTTTGAACTCGCTCAAGCACGAAACCTACAAAGAGTCAATCAAACAATTCAAAAATTGAAATGAAAGAAATAGGAGTGGGGTCTTAGAGATGGAAATGGAACAATTGGGGATGCTAACATCGGAAAGAGCTTTGTGGTTGAGCACGAGAGCTGTAATGGCGTTGGAGTCTCGAGTCCGTTTGTCTTCCAAAACCTTCTTGGAGCTCAGTACTGTCATTGTTTTGGGGGTTTCTCCTGTCAAGCGGCAAAACCCTATAACGTTTGTGAGGGTCTAGCTTATGGGTCTCGAGGGTGGACATTTGGCGGGTCCGACCGGGTTCGGCTATATAAAAATGCCCCGTTCAAAATAAAAATTAGATGTTAAGCATATGCATTTAATTCAAAACAATTTTAATAAAAATACTGTAATAAATTAGACATAAATTATTTGTTAATTAAAGTGGTTTGTAGGTTTTTGTTGATTCAAATTTAAATGTTAAACTTTTAAAACTAATTTTATTTAATAATTTTTTTAAATAAAAATAAATAATATGAAATCTAAGTACATATGATATATAAAAATATGTAAATATATTGTTTTATATATATTTCGGGTCGGACTAGACCTTAAACAAAATTTTAAAACTTGTGCATTAACATAATCTCGCCTAAAAAAGGGCTTAGTGGGTCCTATGGCCCACGGCCACTCCTAAGTTCTGCATAATAAAGCTTTAAAAGCCAAGGTCTTTTCTTTTCTTTTTTTTTTATTAATTTCTAAATGTTTAAAGCCAGGTCTCTCCAATTTAGAAGTTAGCTTACTAAAATGCTTTCATATAATGCTTTCATATTCTAATGTGATTTAAAATTCAGAAGTTCCAACTCTCGCATGGTAAAAACAATTTTTGATACAAAATTTATAATTTTGGAGTGAATTATATCCATGGCCCCTGTAGTTTGAATGAAATTTAACTTTGGGCCTTATAATTATGATTGCAATATTTAAAATCACATTTTCTTAGACAAATTTCAATGTGATTTTCCTGTTTATATTTGTTTTAATATTGACACGACATGACCACATATATATCAGGTGGGCTTTTAAAAAGAACAAGGCATTTCATACAATGTTTCACCAAATAATGACCAATACTCCTTTTCTCCCCTCTCTTTCATATTTAGCTTTTTTTTAATTTTTTTTTTATGTCCTCTGTTTCTCTCTACTCTCTCTTTATCAACATTGCCACCCATCACCAATCACTACCACCCAACCTTGTGTATAGACATATGAAGGAACATCAAGGGATAGAAGAAGTATATTAATATGCATATAAATCTCTAACTCAAACAATGCTCAAATTGAAGAAGAGGATGTGATGGCAAAGGTCACAAACCAAGCCAATGTGAAGTCTAATGTATATGGGAACCCTAACTTAGAGAACAAATACTCTAATCCCATAATATATATACATTCATAATAGCCAGAAAAAATATAGAAATCCAAATACCGTTTTATGATCTTCTACATGTTCTTTATGTGCCGTGATCTTACTTATGTTCTTCATGTAGCATGCAAACCAAATGACTAGTCATATATTCTTCATCTTCTTCTCTTCTCTAATCTTGCTTAAGCCAAGAAGACTTTGAACCATAGAATAGCGGGTGTTGCTTGTTCTACCTTGTAATCAACGAGGGGCATTAGAGTGTATAAAACATCTTGTACTTGATATTTTCCAAGTTTGTGTTATGCTAGAACTCCGTATGTCTTGAACTTCAAATCGCTTCCCCATATGTGTTTTCCAAACCATTAGTCAATGTGGGCCTCTTTGATCACCACATCGTTGGATGGAATCTCCATCCCTTCTTCTTCTTATCGAGGTCAAATATTTTTCATTAATGACATTTTGCACTTTGGAGAAATTCTATTAATAGAGGACTTATAGATAATTTGTGACCCTCTATTATCCTTAATAGCAATATGTTTGTGCGTTTTTCTTATTATTTTTCTTCATCTTCTTTTTTCATCGTTACCACTACCCGACATATATATGTATGTGAGTACATATACAAAGAGTGAGAAAGGTGTGTGTTAAGAATATTTTATGTGTGTTGGTGGTAGAACGAATTTGTACATGAATATAGCTTTTAGTTTACTAAAATTTACTGAAGATAATGTTAATTCTGTTTGTGGGTTAAATGTTAATTTTTTGGTGGTAGTAGTGGAATATTGGTGACTATGATGGTGGCTGGTATGGTAGATTTTTTGGTTGTTCAATAGTAAGTTCGAGAAGAGAAAAAGAAGGGGGAAAAAGTAGTGGTAGTGGAAAGGGTATATATTAGATAGTGGTTGCCGTGGAGAAGAGTGGTAATGGGTGGGAGGATTACATAAAAGATGAAAAATAAAGTAAGAGTAAAAGGGAAAGGGGGGGCGGGTTTGAAATGGATTTAAAATATTTTTATAAAAACGAGTTAGGGGTGAATTATCCTTTTAACCCCTTTGTGTTCATAGCACATGCCTTTTTTCATCACATTTTTTTTTACTAATTTTAATAGGACTACATTTTAACTCAGTTAAAAGTACACAAATTTAAAGTCTGTTTGGAACTTGTGAAAGAGAAGGAAGAAGGAAAGTGCTGGAAATGAGACAAAAATTGTAAGAAAAATGGTTTTCTTTGACCTTTTACATGTTGAGATTGGAATTATAAGGCCCAACAAGAATTTTGCTCAAAATATAGGATTCTTGTGTAATTTGCCCATATAATTTTAGCCTTTCAATGACAGATAAACTCATATTATCGTGGCTCGCTCAAATAGACCGCAAATAGTGCCGCCCTCGTTTAACGGTGAGACCGTACAAAAACAGAAGAAGAAAAAGAAAATAATGATTTAGCCATACGACTTAGTATCTGCTGGAGATTCTCAGCCGGAGAGAACCTGAACTCTGTAAATTCCATAGCCATCGCATCTGACAAAAACACACACTCTGCGTCACATAAACACATTTTTTAAATAATATTTCACATCAATCAATCCACCAACAAGAACCCTAGAGGGCCTAGACATCAGCTTTCTCTCTCTCTCTCTCTCTCTCTCTGAACTCCGTCAATGGCGACTCCGAGGAAAGCTCGAGGGGGCGAGGTCTTCGAGTCAGTGTACTCTGTGATCGCACTGGTTTTCATACTGGTAGCTTGCGTCGAGCTCTGCGACGCCGTTGCCGTCGTCGACGTCTACCGCCTCATCCAGTACGATCTCGCCGGCGTGCCCTTCGGGTCTCGGCTCGCCTCCCTCAACCACCACGCCGGCTCTTCGCTCTTTGCTCCCGGCACCGATCTCTCCCGTACTGTTGTTATGATTCCGGTTCGTGAAGTGAACATCACTTTCATTCGAGGTATACTTCTCTCTCTTCAATTTGAAGTCATACGTGTTGATGATTGCGAAATTGTGCTTAACACGTATGTAATGCTATAAATTCATTGGCCAATTCATTGCTAATGGAATCGTTTTTTAGTTTAAAAGTTTGAATTCCGTTTGAGCCTACATTATGATCGAATGTAAAGTTTTGGTTACATTTGGAAATAGGCGTGGCTGGTTTTTTTTTTTGTTTTTTCTTTTGTTGTTAAACTTTGGTTTTTTTCGTCAAGGACCTGAATCTTTTGATTCCTGAATCTTTTGATTCCTTTTCGGGTTATGAACACCTGAACATATGATTACAAGTTGAATGATTGTTTGGAATTGTCTTAAGGTAGAATGTTATCAGTGAGAAGTCTGATAATTTTAATGCACTTTTAGTGTTGGAAACTTGATCTGTCATCTTTTTTTGGCATTATTAGAATTGGAAGCATTAGGTCGGCTGATTTATTGGAATTTCTGCTTGAAATGCAATGAAGTAACAAAATCCCTACTGTAGTGCTTTTTCTTTTGTAAAATGTTGAAAAGCTACCAGTTTAGATGATTTTAATGCACTTTTAGTGTCAATAACAGGTTACGAACTAAGTGTATGAATGTGTATAATAGTGATAGAGTTAGTAGAAGTAATATAATATAAAAAAACACATAAGAATGAAGTATGTTGAATGCAAAACTTGAATCAGTATTTCAATACATCTGAGATGATCGATAGCTTAATCAATGAGGGACACAAAATAGATAGAGCTACCTAAATTTCTGGAATTGGGAAGCCAGTGAAAATTCAAAATTTTGATGAAAAATAGTCTAAGATTTTGTTTCATAGGAGCAACTTGGGTAGATCTGACAAGCTGCTGAAAGACCTTAATGTTTATGTTTGGAAGGCTTTATTGATGTATTAAAAGGCCACTACCCTGTGCTAGTCCTGCTAATCTGAGGTGTTGGGTTCACGGGGCACAGACAAAAAAGCTAGCATTTCTTAGCTCAAATTCTTGTGTTTGATAGCCTTAAGCTTTATCCTTGCACCAACAAACACCTTCAAACTATTAGAGGCTTGTTTGTTTTCTGATACAAAAACAGAATCTTGGTTAGCTTATAGGTGAGACTGGAGGTTAAAAGAATTGGCAACTCTCTCTCCTGTCAAAGGGAGAAGGAGAGCTAGTGAATTTTAAGAATTCGGTATCTTCATCGTTGAAGAATTAAGTGAAATATTACTTGAATATGATGTTCAGATATACTAATTATGTGGCTGTGTTGTTTATATATGTGATGTTTGTGTGTATCAGTGTATGAATTGATGTATGCATACAGAAACAGTGTAAGTTAACTATACGACTGGAGATTATAAAGCAAGAAAATAGTATTAGTTATTGTTGAAGTATAATGTTGTTAGACCCTATGCACTCTATGTAGGATTGGACCTTAGAAACATGGACAGGGAATGAGAGTTAAAGTTGGTTTGAGAGTGGTTTTGAGGAAGCACTTGCCCTTACTAGGTTTAAAATTTTGGAGTGCATACATATCATAAATTTTTTTAATTGTTTATTACGGGCTGTTGTTGCTATTATTTTCATAGTAGCTTCATTTTCCTCCATTCAACATGTTGCCTAAATCCTTTAATATGGGATAAAATCCCTATTGTATCTGCAACCACCTTCACTGCTGACACTTCCATTGTTGCTGCCAACTTTTGTGCTGGACTGCTCTTTCCCTTTACCCCTACTTCTTGCAGCACCATCCATCTGCAGCAGCAGATTACAATACATTGCCCTCGTTCATACTGCACATCACCGTTTTCTATCACTAAAGCATATTTAACTTAACTTAGCAAATCCTTGTCCCAATCATATGAGGTTTACATCAATCTAGTTTCAGAGGATTCATGTTTGTAGTGGCTCTAACAAGCTTTTGTGGTACCCTTTTGCTGCCTAACCCACCCTCCTCCATTATGTGTGGTTGAGACTAGTTATTTGAAGATAAGACTCTAAGCACACATAAGTGTGGCTTCCATGATCACTGCCAATTTTATGGTATTTTGATATTTTCTACACTATCTGAACAACATGATCCTTGGTTTAGCTTATGGAATTCAAATAATTTGAATTTGAATTTGAATTGCTTGTGTGGCTGTGCCAATTCTTCATAACCCTAGAACACCTTTAAAACTTATCCTCTAGACTCACCCGACAAATAAAATTTTGGTTTATAATTAACTTGTAATTTTGTTGGGATACAGTTATGTGAATTAATCATCGAGGCTGCATATCAAATGTAAAAGCTCGTTCATAAGTTTTACATTAGTACATTTTTACAAATCATAATAAGTTTTCTATTAGTTCTATATTTTAGACTTTCGACTTGATTAGTTTTAGACGTTTGAATACACACTGTCTCTTCCTTCTTCTGCCTCCTGTACGAGCCAGGGAAAAAGAATTAGTTGTCTAAAACTTTCTAAGCTGATGATACCTTCGAGAGATGTAGAGCAAAGAATACTACTTTTTTTGTTGTTGTTGCTTCATTTTTTACTTCGGTGTTTTTTTTTTTTTTTTTTTTTTGGGGGGGGGGGGGGTGGGGGGGGGGGGGGGGGGGGGGGGGGGGGTGGTGTGCTGTGGGATTTTATGATTTTTCCTTCCTTAGAACCTGATCAGGATTTTTATTAATGTGGCAAATCATATGGCAGAATATATTGGACAGAGACAGTCATTAGGGGGTTTGATACTTCTACTCCCGTGGATGTTTAGTCCTGAAAACAAAGACAGCATGGGTGGAGGTGATGATTTTGATAAAGAGCTGATGAAGAACGTATTGTTGGAACTGGAACAGTTACTTATACATGCCTACATACCTGTGAGTAAAAGAATAATCTTGTAGTCCATCTGCACTCTTTTTTTAATTCTTTTTTTTTTTGTGTTGTTAAATCTTAACATCTAGACTTCACTGATTTTCTCCTTTTTTTATTTTTTTAATTGTCCTTCATTTTTTTCTTTTGGTAATTTTTGGTCAATGGCAACACAAATCCCTGACCACCCATCCATTTCACATCTCATGTCTATACCTCTGTGCTGCAACAGGTTTATAGTGGCTTTTATTTTATTTAATTTATTATGCCTCATATGATTCTTCATTCTTCATTCTTCATTCTTTAAAGCTTATGACTTTGCAGTTCCTTCCTTTCCTTGTTCCCCTCTGTTGTCTAACTTCTATGTACTAAACCACTATTTCCTATTTTACTAAAAGCTTTCCACATCAAGTACTTCTGATCATGTAAATTCCAGTATCATAGAATTGTTGTTTTTCTTCTGGCATTTTGCGTTGTTTTTATTCTATTTTCTTAAAAATAAGGATCTGGCAATTATTGTTTGACTTACATGTCAAAATCTTGAGCTGCTATGTCCTACATCGTGTATCTATTTGTGTTGTTATAAAGGAAAAGGAAACACAATCAATGGTAATTAAATATATATATTTTTTATAAGTGAAGCATTCCATTGAAAACGCCAAAGGGGTGCAACCTCCATACAAAAGAGAGATATATCTATAGAAAGCAAATGAAGATTCACAAAAATTCCTTTACACCAAAAAAAGAAACTATGCAAAAGATTGAACTATAACCTATGTACCGGTAACAAAGACTCCTCAAAAGTGCGCCTATTCCACTCTCTCCACATACTTGCATATATACTAGTCATTCTTGGTATTGCATACTTTTCTATGAATTTCAGGAAGGACAATGCTATTCTTAAAAAAAATTCATACAGAAATTGTATACAAAATGATATGGCAGTGACAGTTTTGTAATTAAAAGTCATTATAGTGGGTATTTGTTTTGAAGTGAAAGGCTCTCATTAAGACACATCATTTTGTATAGTATTTTTGTATGAATTTTTTATTTGTATAGCATTACCCTTTCAGGAATGTGGTTGATTTGCAATTTTGATTTCGAGAGCAACTTCTGCAGAAAGTTCTGCAGAACTCATCAGTTGCAACTTTCAGTGTTTGATACTGGCTCCCAAATCCCCTCAGGAAGCATCTATTTTATAACTTTAGATTCTTAAAAACCATTTCTTCCCCCAGGAATGATATCATTATCATTTGTGTTGCATCCGACTTTCTGTCACTTCCTACAAATAATTGTCCTACTCATAAATCAAAGTGTTTCACATGCCTTTTTTTTGTCTTGCCAATCTGAGAAACTCTCTTGATGATGCTATCTTTGATTACAGTATCCAGTGTATTTTACTTTTGAGGATGATAATATCAATGCTGTGTTAGCTGATGTCAAGAGGAATGATGCTACTGGTCAGCCTGCTACTGCAACCACTGGAGGGTTAGTTGATATACTTATAATGAGTAGGGTTGGAATCATCTAAGACTAAGACCTTTTAGATGTTTAACCTTGGGGCATATCTTGATTATTTTGATTTCTAAAATTTGGTTCTCTGGTCTCAATTGCTATATGATGTTTGACAGCCATTGAGCATTTCATCAATCACAGTTGGAATATATATGTCCAAAGGACTGGTTTTTGATCAAACTGAATTGATTACTGGAGTGGGGATTTCCTTTTGTCTTACAATATCTCATAATGCCTTTATTTTCTTTTGATTCCTTTCCAACTTGTATTAGCTTTTTTCCATTAGAAGTGGGAATGACACCAACTTTTATTGTGAGAGAGAATTGATTTAATGACAGGTGGGGCAACGACTTACTTTTACTGCAAAAGTGGTTTGTTTTGTGACATGAAAGTTAAGGTGAAGGGGACCTTAGCCTAGTTCCTCAATTTTGACATTCCGCAGTGAAAGGAAGTGGCTTCTTTTATGCTCTCTGCGGGTTCAATCTTCTGGTTGATTAAAGGTTCTTTTGGTCCTGCGGTCTCTTGTATGATTAAGGCTCTTTAATTGAGAGGACAGTCCTAAAAGTAAAGGAACCCATCATCGTTGAAATCGTTTATTTCGGGCGCAAATCTTGGCCCGTGATCTTTTCCTTTCTGACCAATTTACTGTTTGTGGCATGTCTCCCTTAAGGGAGAGAGGTTCCTTTTCTATTTGTGCACCTCTTTGCCTTCACTTGTGCTTTTCAAGGGAACATATAGGCTATAGCAAGGGTTTCATTTTTACAAGGGTGCCGCCTCATATTTGTCTGTACTCTTTCCCCTTCATGTGATCTTCTATCATATGACTTGGGGAGTGGTATACTAAGAGGATAGTCCTCTCGATATCCTCTCCCTTAGAAGCTCTACCACAATTTTTTTTCCAATAAAAGCCAACCGCTGTGAAGACTTTGACTTGACATTTTTCTTTCAAGTAGGGATAAAGTGGGAATTTTAAGTAAAAGAATTTAGATTCTAATGTGCCACTTTTTGCGAGATTTGAAAGAATGGGGTGGTTGAAAGAGGGGAGGTGTCGCTTAGAAGGAGAAGAGGTGTGGGGCCGTTTAGCAGATGTGGAAATTTTAGAAACTGAAAAAAGGCAAATTAGGATATTGAGGACTTACCTTTCCCCTCTTTGTTTTCTTATAAGGAATTATTTTCTTATGAGGGATTGGTTCACTTGTTTTTGGACATAGGATAGTTCAATTGTTTGCATGGGCAATTTTGATTTCTTAAGCTTTGATTGAGGGAGTTACTCTATTGTCCTTTTGGTTTTGACTAGGATTGGGTCTGGTGGGCCTAGTTTTGTCAAATTTGGAACAAGGCTCTTGCAACTCTAAGTAGTATTATTGCCATTTGTTAACCCCTACTAATATGCAGTTAAGGTTGCTCAATAGACTTGTTATTATTAAGGTATGTCTAAATCCAGAATGCTAATTTATTGACTGCAACAAATTAGCATTTTTGTCTTCCCTTGCCTCCTATTTTTGCAAGGTAATATGAGTATATGGATTCTTTCAAAATTTTGGGGGAAAAGAGATGAAAACTCTCACTTTGAAGTTTGAAGCATAGTCACTTGTAGGAAGGTGCCGTGACCATGTTGAATGCGTGTAGAATTCACACCTTGTGGATACTCATAGACTTCTGTCCAATAACACTCATGGATGTGTCCATTATTAAAAATGAAATTTCATTATTTTGGACACTCTGTTGACACATCTCAAATAATCTATTCCCTGGCATAGCGGCAAAGCCTATCATCTTCAATGTTCCTTTCTTTTTCAGAAATTTTGATTGCACATGGGAACCACAAGCCAAGCCTGGAATTGGCACTTTCAACATAAGACATCTGGCAGGAACATGCTGTGAAGTGCATGATATTCTACGAGAGTTGTAGTCTTACATGTAATATAATAATCGAATGACCTTATTGAACTTTAGCTTCCACATTATGAAATTCTTAATTTTGGAATGCCAAGTATTAATTAGAGTTACATAATTTTATGGTTGATCTATTTATTAAAAATTATTTATATATTGCCATGTCCTTTCCATCTTTGTGTCTAGGATTTGCCACATCATTTTGTCCGTGTCCTGTATCCTTGTGTATGTTGTCTTAGATTGCACCTACCATCAGAGACAATGTGTAGCTAAACTGATTCAAACATGCTTCAAATTCTACTTTTTAAAGATAACGTTTAATGTACCATCTTTTGTCAAATTATAACGAAACTAGTCTTTTTGAATTTTAAGTCAAACAACTTCCTCATGTTTGTCTCTGATTGCTTATTCTACATAAGATAGGTAAGCCTAAGCCCATGTTACCATGTTCTAGAGTGGGTGCACATTGCATGCCCCTTCCTGTTTTGCACACTGCAATAATTCTTGTTCCAAAAAAAAAAAAAAAAATTGTTGTTTCACTTTTTTTTCTTTCAAAGGGTCCTGAAACTCTTTTTAGGTTTAAAGTTTACATTTATTGCTAGAGTGGGTGCACGTTGCATGGCTGTCTCTGTTTTGCACACTGCAACAATCCTTGTTCCAAAAAAAACTTCCTTGTTCCACTTTTTTTTTTTTTTTTCAAAGGGTCCTGAAACAATTTTGAGGTTTAAAGTTTACTTATATTGTTGGTGCAGTTGAAGTAATCTGATCCATTGAACCCTGCTTTCTGTTTTTTGAGGCCCTTGATAAATGTTTCATTGTTTTGGGAGCTTTTTCCTTGGCTCTATTTTATCATATCAGGGTTGCCAACATTAATGTAAGAATTGTGTGATCTGTTGGCCATCAAAGGAGGTTAAATTTGTTCATTGCTGAATAGATGTTCTTATGCTTAGTGTTACTTCTCTCAAGGAGCATGGCTTGCTGGCATTGGATAGCTTAGTTTGCTTAAGGTCTAAAGCTGTTCTATGATTGCATAGTCATGGGTAAATTGATCAGAAAAAATAGTTTGAGTCAAGGAATAAGGCTTTGATCCAAAGTTTTCGTCAGTTTAGTAGTTTTTGTTATCATGGTGTGCTGTGAAAAATAAGGAAAATATTAAGAAATAAGGTAATATAAGTACACCACAGCAAGCAAGGGCCCTCAATCATAGATGATAGAAAACCTTAAAGACAAACATAAGCCTTCTAAAAGATGCCACACTTAAAATAGTAACCATTTGGGACTCAAGTTCTAGTAAAATGTGAAGTTGCTAAACCAGTAATTGGCTGGATTCTAACAGAAGAAAGGAATCTTGACTGCACTGAAAACAGATTCTTAAAATTGAAGACTATGGGCAAATAGCAACCCCAATAAAACAGAAGCTTCTAAGGCAAAATTGGACAAATAATATAATAGAATGTGTCAAATAATACTGGCCATAGATAACAAGAATCGTAACCAAACAATATGATCCTAATATTAAAATTTTTAAAATATCCCCATACTAGAAACTAATAAAAACGGATCATCTTGTTGATATCATCTCCCAGTATACGCTTGCTTTTATATAAAAGATTTTTGATTTCCTTAAAGCACTCTAGAAAGTAATCTTTGCTTGCCTTTATGGTTGTTGGACTTGTAGAGTGCTATATTACCCTGTATAGGTTGGGCAGTTTGCTCAACTATTATGTTCTTTTGCTTTTGTCCTTTCTCATGACACTGATGCAAAATTTTGGACGTATATAAAATCAAATAACTTTCTTTCGGCATTGCATTCTGTTTCATATCTTAAAGGTGTATACTGTCATTTGGTGAAGAAGATTTGCCACACTCCATGCATGCAAGTGGGGTAAAAGGTTATTGATTTTGTTAGCCTGTCTATGTAGTTTGGGCAACGGGGCAAGTAGAGATATGGCTAGATCAAGAACTTGTTTTAAGAATGAAGAGAAACTAATACTTTGTTTGGAACTCGGATTTTCCGTTGGAAAAGTAAAGGAAAAGGAAAACGTGAGGGAAAAGAGAACAAAAATACTTTTTCATTTTGTTCTCTTTTCCTTCACATTTTCCTTTTCCCACCGAAAATCTGGGTTCCAAAAGGAGCGTAAAGAGAGAATAGGCAAGTTACATGTAACAGACTTTGAGCACACACAATGCATGTGCATATTATGCGTGGCCACCATTGGTCAGTTGGTCATTGATGAGTTGGGGTCCGGGAAGGCAAGTTATACTATTGAAAGCAGTGCTTACAGACTTAAGAATTTTGAAACTGGATCAGTTGCTTATTTCGTATAAGAAGTGGGCTTATCTGTAATAGCGTGTTTCCATATCTACCCCTATGATCAATAATAATGAAACTCAACTAAACTGTGTATAACAGATTTGTTTTGGGATAATTTTGGTATAGTAAAAAATTGATATTGCTTCAAAAAGATGGGAACACCTATATTAATATAGATTGTGGAGAATGATTGCTCTGACATTTACTATAATAAGTATTCTAGTGTTGTTACTTCTAAGTATTAAATTGGGGATTTCAGTCTACGAGAGTGCCAACAGGATCGGTAATTCCGTATTTTCTGTTTTTAGCTAAATTTGAAAATTCTGAAGTTGTAAATATTATAAAATATTGGCTGAATGTTCTCGTATCACAAAATTTGCTCTTTTCTTCCACTCCGAAATCCGGTTGACTACAATAGGCTGACTTTTCTTTTGCATTAGTGAAATATATCGAAGCCTGTTCTTTCCAAATTCCAGATCTGAGTGTTTCCAAAATTTTCAAGATCCAAATATTGACTAATATGAATTTTGACTCCTTGTTCAGATCTGAATTTTGCTGAATTTTATGCAAATATTAACACCAGATAAAGTTTGACTGGCTGTGGAGTTGGTTACCTTTTTGTTTTTAGCTTGTGCTGGTGTTGCATTAATAGCTACTGCTCTTCTATAAATTTGAAGGTTTCTGCTTTTAAAGTTGTTGCTAACTGGATTATTTGTTATAATCTATTTGTTTGGCAACTGACTGGATGCGTAATCAAATAATTTTATCATTTTGCAGTATAATTAGCAGGATGTAGATATTTTTTAACTCACTGCAGTCTTCTTCATATCAACATTTTTTTTTTTCTGGGTTGGTTGTGTTTTGACATGTCAAGGCAGTGGTGTTATTTTTCTCAATGATCTCATAAATCCCATTTTTCCTCTTAAAATTGCAGATACAAGCTTGTTGTCTCAGCACCACAACCTAGGAAACTTGCATCCCCTACAATCACAAATATTCAGGTCCAGATTCGACTCCTCTCCTCCCTCAAACACACACTCCCACATACACTTGGAGTGATTAAATTCAGATCAAATAATTTTATGTTAGTATATGGAACTCCTTGTGATTGATATTCTTAAAAAACAAAAACCTCAAAGTGTAATTAGGTTAAATATATATTTGTTTGCTCTTTAGTATGGTAGTCGTGCTATTTTTATTTTTATTTTTGTCATATTCTTTAAGTTGTAGTTCCTCTTTGAAGCAAGACATCCATCACGTTGATTCGATATTAGAGTTATTTGTCACTGTTTGATAAGCTTTTACCACGAAGATGCATGTTGAGGCATTGGATTCTTGCAGTATAGTATGCATTACTTAATATTTCTTCTTAGCTTCTTTCTTGCACTTGTAGTTAGGGAGTCATGATTTGCTAAATTAGTTGTGTGTTCTCAGTTCTGTGTTCTTACGTTTCACTCAGGTCATAAGTGGCATGGAGACTGCTGTTTATGCTTTTAAGCTTTCAGATGCTAGGATGATGCGTATTGTTGCTTGAAATTTTTTGTATCCTTAACTACTCTTGTTGTACTGATAGGGATGGCTACCAGGATTGAAAGCAGATGGAGATACAAATCAACTCCCAACCATTGCCATAGTGGCATCATATGACACATTTGGGGCAGCACCGGTATCTAAGTTAAATATTTTGTTACCAGTCAATTTCTATGATGTGCTTAATAAGTCTGAGTTTTCTTTTTACTTTTGAATGCCTATAGGCTTTATCAGTGGGAAGTGATAGCAATGGAAGTGGTGTTGTGGCACTTCTTGAAATAGCTAGGTTATTCTCTCTTCTATATTCAAATCCTAGGACCAGAGGAAGGTACAATTTACTTTTTGGGCTGACATCTGGTGGACCTTACAACTACAATGGAACTCATAAGGTACTTAGATTCTTTGTTGGACTGGACTTTTCAAATTTCTTTTTTTTTCATTTTTAATGCCTTTTGTTATTGACTCAATTTTGTATTCTACTATTTGCAGTGGCTTCGAAGTTTCGATCAACGGTTACGTGAGAGTATTGATTATGCTATCTGCTTGAATAGTATTGGTTCATTGGATAATGAATTGTGGATTCATGTGTCTAAGCCTCCGGAAAATACCTACATAAAACATTTATTTGAGGTTAGAGATACTTTTTTGACATTTTCTTATAAAGAAATAGAGGTATTCCTGAATTTGATGAAGTTGCACTGCATCACTTTCTGTTGTAACAGATTGAATCTTGTGCAGGGTTTTTCGAATGTAGCTGAAGAATTAGGGCTTAAAGTTGGTCTCAAGCACAAGAAAATAAATATTTCTAATCCTCGAGTAAGTAGATATGCCTGAAAGTATGAAATGTATAAAAATTACTTCCCAAAAAAATAATGAAATTGTGTAAGTCAGCATGAATGAGTAATGAACACAAGAAGAAAAAAAAGCAAATTATTCTCTGTGCCAGTGCTATTGCCAGCCGTAGGTAAACCAGTACCCACAATTTATGAAATATATCAACCGAGAAGATGATATTTGTATAAATTTTAGCAATGCTTTTATATTAACTGCATTGGGATCTCTTTTCAGTATTACTCCATTGATATCTTCTGATGACTTTATCTTTTTGCATCTTTTTTTTCTCTTGAATTTTTTAGCTCTTTGCACTTTTTGTGGTCTCTTATGTTTAATGGTCATGGTTGTCTCTGGTTTACGAAGTTGTTGACAGAATTCCATTATATGCTGATATTTTGCTATTTATGGAGTCTGGAGAAAGTTGTGAGAAATGTTAATTAGTTCTTCTAAGTCAGGAGATTTTATGCCGACTGCTTTTGGGATTTTGCCCCCTTTTCCCCCCATTCCTATTACTTGTACTAATGTTGAAAGACAGTACACCTTGGTATGATCATGTTTCACTTCCAAAAATGCTCCCAATTTGTTCCATCTGTTTCCTTTTAGTTTTTTGAGTGAGATTTGAGAAACTTGTGATAAAGTCAGTTCACAAGCCTATTGTTTTCCCCCACTTTTTTTCAAAGGAAAATTTTGTTGCACCATGGGAGTATTATCAATGACGTAAAATCCAGCTTCATATGAAGTTCAAAAAACTGGGCAAGATGGTCCTCATTCCTTGATCTGAACAAAACCTCCACCCTGTAGAAAAAATGTGATGGAGTATCAACAAGAGACAATAAGAGTCTAAGTGTACTAGATTTGTCATCAGAGTTTTTAAGCTGTACAAAATCAATTTATTTGATTATAGATTTGAAGACAAAAGAAGCAATCTTAACAAATCACTTGTTTTATTTTTATTTTGTTGAGAGCCCGATCAATGACCACTCACTGGACTTCTCTACATCTTAATCTGGATAAATTTGCTTGGAAGAGAAATCCTTTCGCTGTTGAATGTTATGAGAAATTCTTATGCTCCAATGCTTGTGTGAGCTCCTGTCAATTCCTTTGAGTTTCATTCTTGTGTATGTACTCCCCAGGCGGGATACTTAATGTGTTAGCTACCAAGGTAAGAACTCTCTCTCCTCCACCTCCTCCTCCCTCCTTTTTTTTGTGGTTGGTTTCATGGGGGTGGGTGTTGGGGTGGTTGGTGAATATGCAAAGAACCTGAGAACATGAAAAATATATTACATGCTCCCTCTAGTACTAATTGAGGTATCGACCATTATAACTTGTTTTTGCATTGCAAATTCAAATGAACATAAATGCATTGTTGCCATCGTCATCGACATTATTCTTGAACAATAGTGATGCCTATACATTGCAGTTATTATTCTGCCATTCCAGCCTATTATAAGCCAAAATCGTTGGAATAAACAAATTTATCATGTAGTTTACTATTAATGCTATTGATTCTGCGTTTTGCTTCATGCTTTTATCCAACCACTGTAGATTTAAATATAAATCGCAACATTTTTTAACTGCTATAAGAATGATTTCATTAGTATGTCGTGTGTTAAACTTCTGCTCTTTAAGCAAGATGCTAAAGCTGTTGACCTGCTGTAGGTAGCCTGGGAGCATGAACAGTTTTCAAGGCTGAGAGTTACTGCAGCGACCCTTTCTGAACTGTCTCTCGCACCTGAATTGCTAGAAAGCACTGGAGGCCTGTTTGATAACAGGTTGGAATTAAACCCCGCTCTTCCATAACTCATTTTACATGTCAATTCTCCCTTTGTTGAGAACTTTGTTTTATCTCCAGACATTTTTTGAATGAAGCTGCAATTATTAGAAGTGTGAAGTTGGTTGCGGAGAGTCTAGCGGTAAGGGTTTTATAGTCACATTTTTTGACATAGAACTTTGTCATGGTCATTTTGTATTATTTCTTGTTGACACAAATGCACATTATATGCATACTTATCTATGTGGATATCTCTTTAAATATATGAATCTTATATGCACATTAGATGCACATGAATGCTGGTACAAGCCTAAGTAGCTAGACGTTGCTGTAGTGTTTGGTCTCAAGGATCAAAATTTTGTTTCCATGTGATATTTTGATTGTCACAGAAACAGAAACTTTTGGAAAATGTTTCGGAAATATTTTTAAAGTGACATATTGATATAGTAAAATAAAATCCTTTGTATTTTTCCAATGAATATTGTATAATATTTATGGAAAGTTCTAAATTAGTGTTGACACAACTTATTGTTTCGGTACATAGTGTTGCATTTTGGTGCATTTCTTTATGTACCGGTTTGTTTTGATGGAAACAGTAGTGTTTTGTTACTCTACTGATGTTTTGTTTGGGTCTTGTAGGAAACAAAAATGTTTCGACCATTTCGATGGAAATAAATGGAAATTTTTTTCCTTGGTCACACCTCGTAATTGTGATTTAATGGTTGAATGAAGACCTAGAGTAGGGAAGGGTTTAGGGGTTGTGAACAGTCACTTGAGGATAGTAACCTGGTGTTTTGTGAAACGGAGGAGAAACAGAAGAATATGAAGAAGAGAGGAAAAGAAGTGCTTCTCCATCACAGGGATAAGCAAATTCACACAAATACGGTATTTCATTTTCTTTGAAATATTAGTTTTACTGAATCAAAACTTTATATAAGTATCTATAGGGATGGCAGTCCAACTCATTTAACTGGGTAACTACCTCTCCCAACCTCTGATGGGACGGTTTTGAGGAGCAATTAACTAGAGTACGGTTGGGTTCAAGATGCACTCTCTTACAAAGTTTAAGGCTATCTGACAATCAGGTATGGTGGGCTAAGGCTAAAGCAATTAGAAGTTGTTATTGGGATAGTAAAATTAAGGTCGAAGGAGGAATTGAGGATTTAACTGGTTTGAAGTTTTAGGGTGTTTTGGGTCCAAAAACAAATAGTTAAACTTGCAGAATGCTCATGCATAGAAAAGAAATTGAAGGTAAGGGTTTTGATGGTAGGGTAATTGGTAATTAGGCTTTAAGGATGAAAAGCTAATGTATGAGGATTAAATTGGGTGAAAAAAAAGGAGGAGGTTTTGGCTGTTGGTCAAGCACAACATTGCTGCAAAATCAAAATACAAAAGAAGGACGAGGAAAAGAAAAATGAACATTAAGCTTTTTAGGGTCTCTCATTTAGGCCTTCTAGGAATCTAGCTAATAAGTACAAGAGGTTAACAAAATCTCACAATTAAAAAAGAGGTTAAGTTTGCAAAAACTTCATTAATCCAAATATGTATAGTTGTCTCTACAAGGCTAACTTTTATAGAAATCTAGTAGACTAAGGATTCTTTCCAAAATTCTTAATAGGAACGGATTTCCAACATTAGCATGAAAGACTTCAATACCACGTTTTTCTACCTTTGGAGATATAAGGAATCTAATTTTTTTTTAGTGCTCACCTGGTTTCGTAAAAGTATTCTCGTCCAATGTGAACTTGAATTGCTAAAGCTAGCAACCATGTCTATTGTTGAATCATTGCCATGTGTCAACTGCAATGAGTAATGTACATATTTTGATCTTTAATTCGGGCCATAAACAGACTATGCTATGTCGAATTTTTAAAACTTGTCAGTAACCCAGCCTATTTGTGAAATTTTTGATGTGACCACACCTCACCCGATTTGTATCCAGAGACGGGGTTGGGAAAGGTTTTTTGCAGCTGGGTTGGGAAGAGGCACCCCATCCAAAAGCTGACCCATTGCCATTCCTAGGTATATGAGCCAATAGGCAAATAAGTTTTTCTTAATTCTACTAGGACCCATGGTTTAAGAACACAATTACTAGGAAACTATCTTCTAGAGGAGAAACTTCTTTTCCCTAGAAACCGCTTCCCGAATGGAGATGCTACTCTCATGAAATTTTGTGGGAAACTTTTAGGATACATTTCTAAGATGACGTATAAATTCTAGCATAATTTAAAGAAACTGGTCAAAAACTCTTAAAAAATGTTGTGGAAACACCTTAGAAATACACTTTTCATAACATCTAAGATATTTATGCTTCAAATTTTATTTTCCAGCAATAATATCATATTTTTCTAGTGAATTTCTATAAATATTGTGTAGCATTAGTGCCTTTTATTTTTTTTTGGTACAAAAAAATTTAGGGTGAGGGGAGGCTGCCCTAGTCCAAGGCCAGGACAAGTCGCAGGTATCTATGAGGACTTATATTGGACTTACAGATCGCCTACCAAAGGGGACTGCTGGCGGTGGGAATTGAACCTAGGCGTTCTCAAGCGAAGTGCCTGGTCCTTACTAACTAAACCAACCCCCGTTGGTGCATTAGTGCTTTAATTGATTGTAGAAGTATTCTAATACTTTGTTTTGCTATTTTTAAGGTGGTTAATAAATTTTATTATAAATATCCTATGCAATCTCATATAATCTTGTGTTTCTTGTTTCCCATGATATTTTTGGACCAAGTTTCAATGTTTTCATTTCCTGTATCATTTCCTGTTTCCATTTCCCATATTGGCAACTGTGCTTAAGAATAGGAAACTGAGAATTTTTGAGTAATTAGATATTTAAAACCTAACTAAACCATGTGAACACTTGAAAACATAACTTGACCATTTTCGGTTGTCAAATCACCGAGTTGACTTCTCACTGTCATGTTAATGCTATCCACAGTGTCAGGTCCCAAAGCGACTTGCTTTCCTATTCACATATAGGTGTGATTCAAAGACGTCACTATAAAGCGAAAACTGGGTTGACTCACCTGGCCTTTGGCAGAACTTTAAAGCTTGCTCATTCTTATTTCCTAGGGATTCTCTCTCTCTCTCTCTCTCTCTCTCTCTCTCTCTCTCTTTTTGGTGTGAAGTTATATCTTTCTTAGCATTGTGAGATATGAAATATGGGCCATTCCATGTACCAGCTACTTTATCATACAAAATGCCAAGGGCATGCAAATGAAATTTCCAAATTTGTCTTTTTCTTCTTCACATGCTTCATATCATTCTCCCCCACATTTGAGAAAACTCAGGCTTGAGTTTTTAACCTCAAGGTATTTAAGGAGTACTTACCCAGTTGCAAAGCTAAAAGTTAGCTTCAGAAGAGCCTCTTATTAAGTTGATTATGATAGTATTTATTGAGAAATGGTGGAAAAATTTGTGTCATTTCACTTTTACACGAGACACTTTGGAGAGCTTATACAAGAGGGATTAATATGTCACTACCAGTTCCTTAGTCATGCAGGTACAACATTTCTCTATTTAGTTGCATAATTATGTTTAACAGAATGATGTTATATGAGTTTTTTCTTTCCAGAAGTGAAAGCATAATAAATCACTAGAATACACAGAGTCTTGATCAAAATAGTATTTTGCATAGAAGAACAAAATTTATCAAGATAAATTACATGTAAGTATGTGTATATGTGTGTGGATACTTGTCTTGTTTAACTCTAATGTAAGCTTCCCTTTCTTATATTCAGAGGCATATCTATGGTAACCAGGGAAAGAACATTAAAATATTTGCGGACAATAGTAGTTTGACTGTCAATCCTGCATACATAGTATCCTGGTTGGATCTTTTGTCACGGACTCCTCGAGTGGCACCATTTCTCTCAAAGAATGACCCATTAATCATGGCAATGAAAAAGGTACTATTGTTGTCTATACTTATAACTTCTTGTGTTGTCGATGGAAGTCCTTTGTACTTCCTATTACTTGTAGTCTTGGTTGGAGACTTTTGCCGAAATTTTGAGTAGTTCATATTTTTATGCAACATGATTTCTTAACTTTTATTTTTCATTTTGTTACATGCTTTCCAATTTAAGTGACAATAACCAAATTGTTGTTGGAAAGTCAAAAATGTAAATGGCAATTCGACGTTAAATCAACATACCAACTTTGCCATGTCTTTTAAAGAGTACACAGTCCCAGAAGGACATGGAAATAAATGAATACAGATTTCTAATCCTGCTTTTGCTTCACCCGCTCCTCCTCCTCCTCCTCCTCCTCCTCCTCTATAAAGTTCTCATTTTACCTAGAATTGGTTTTAGAAAAGGGGCACAAGTTTTGACAAATCAAATCTCTTTATATATACATATATTTATGTACATTTTTACCCTTGTATTATTTCTTTTATCAAGAAGAAGAACAAATGTGTCAAATGCTTGTAATTTGTATGTCATCCCTTTATGATCATAAGAAATTGCATAAAATATATGGGCATGTTGGGGGCCTTGGGGCATGCTTTATAAATGTATTGGAGTGTTGGTCTGGGATTATGCTAACTTCTTTCTAGTTTGTCTTTGCCATTGAAGTTGGAAATTATTGCCAATTATTCTAGTAGCCAGATTCAGGTTTTTATTTTTTTGATAATAAAAAAGGATATTATGAAGCGCCAAAGGGGGCGTAACGTGTACACATGAGGTACACATCATCTGAACAAAAAACAGGCTGTACAACTCAAAAAACCCTATATCTACAAGGATATACAAATTCCTCAAATTCAAGTTTAACTTCCTTTGTTATAGAAATTGCAAATTTTGTTTGCAGATTTCTAATGCTTACTAATTGAAATTGCAGCCTTGAAACCTCTTATTTGTAGCCCAAGCTAAGAAGTATGGATATGTACATGGGACAAGGATACAACATGATGTGGACACGCTGACATGGAAATTTTTTTTAAAAAAATAAGGGCACGACATGACAGGGCCACGACAATAAAATAAAAATATATTTATATGTATACATGAAAATAATAAGTGTTTCTTCGTTTTTTATATGACAAATACATTTACATTCCATTATATCAAAGTAAGAAGAAATCATTTTCTACATACAACATATTAGAAAGTAAGTGCAAACAAGAAGTCAATATCTATTTTAAAAAGCTCTATTAAAAAACAAAATGTAAGTCTTGAGCTCTAGCATTTCTAAAATAAAAAAGTCTAAAAGAAGAGGGACTAACATGATAATCCATATAGTTTTTATTTTCATTGGATTCAAGTTATTTCCTTTAAACTTGAATGTGTTTCATTTTTGTCTAAGTGATTGAGACGTGTTTCTTCAAATTGTCCGAAGTGTGTTTGGTTTGAAAAAAACTAAAAAATTTATAGCATACATTTAGACATCTACTTGTTTCCAGGAGTGTGTGACAAGTGTCATTGTCCGACATGGACATGTCACTTTCTTAGTAGTGTCCATGCTTCTTAGAGGCCGGATGCATATGCCCACACTATTGAGAGGATTGCAATGACAGATGTTGCACGGATTTCTGTAGTTTCTTTCTGTTTAGGTGCATGCCTAGCTGTTAGGTTCATGTAGTCCATTATTATTAGGAAAAGGGATGCAACTAAATAATCACCATGATCAAATGTTTGTCATTTTTAACTGGTTAAAATTATGTTTCTATTAAAATATTCTCATATTTATCAAAAAAAGAAAAAAGAATCTTGCCAGGTGTGGTTAAAATCTTTGGAGAATCCACGTAAGAAAGGAACTGTATAAGAAGTTATCTCATGAAACTTCAAGTGAAAATGGTGTCTCTGCTTTTTGCTCCTTTTGTTGGATGGTAGTGTATGGTTGTGAAGTCTGTGAGTAGTTGTTTTAGACACGGCTATTCATCCCATATTAGTGTTATTGTCTTGCTTTTAGGGCTTATGATTTAGAAAATAAGAAAGTTAGCTTTTAAGCTTTAATTCAATTGACTTCTAGTGTACAATAAAGGAAAAGAATGGGATAAAACTTATAATCTCAATAAGCTCTGTTAGAAGTCTCACCGGAAAGAAATCAACTGAGTCTCAACACTAAAAGAAGAAATCCGTTGAGAAGTTATATTTATCAAAGTTAATATATTCTCTATTGTCTTTTGTAAAGACTTGCTATTGATATTTTATACCCTAGTTATGGGTGGACTAATTTCATAAGTAGGGGACTAAATAAAACCCTAAAATCCCAAACCGTTATACCTCGAATTGAAAAAGTGCCAAAGTGCTTCTGATTAGGTAAAATTTGATTTTAGATCAAAGGATATTAGGGTCAAGTGTATTTGACCATGCCCTGCTGAGAGTAGTTTCTAGTTGTTATGGGAGACCAGCGCTGGAAGCCTGGAACCTTTAGTTCTACTGGTAGGGCCCATCTGTGCTTTTTTCCTTTTGTTTCTTTTGTTGACATCTAATTTAAAGAAGGGACCCTTCCCCCTGGCGTTAGCACAAAAGAGAACAGGGAAGAAAAGAGGACATAACAATGTGATGGATAACAAAGGTAAAAGACTAAAATAAAGAAAAAAGAAACCTCCTGCAGATAGTAAAACTATGTAAGCTAATCAATGCGCCTATTTCCCTAAATCAAGACTAAGAAAGCACCAAAGAATGGTTGCATCTGTAGGACAAACAGAGTATGTGACGAAACTCCAAACTTGTATCCATGCAATGTGCAAAATTTGAGAGGTCCTTTGGAGATGGGATTTAATCTTTCTGGAGGTTTGGCTTTGCCAAAAACTCAAAAAAAGGAACTCTTTACCCCATTGCAATTGGATTAGAGAGTTATTGGATGTGGTTCTTTCTTCCTTTGGGATGAATTGGGCCTTCCCCAAGTGCATTGCGCAGATGTTCCAGAATTGGTGGGGAGGGAGGGTGGGGAAGAGAAGGGGAAATCTTGGAAGCTTGTGCCATTTTGTGTGTTTTGGTTAACATGGGGGGCAGGAAATAGGAGAACCTTTCTAGGATCTGAACAGCAAAAAAGGCTGTGAGGAGCAACCCTCCACTTCTTACCTCGATGGCCACCAAGAGGAGCAGCCCATCCAATTCTTTTCATCACCAATCAGCTGCATCTATAATCTCAGTTGGTTATACTTCATAATTATTTGGTATCATTTTGTTGCTGCTGCTACTCCTGTTGTTATTATTGTATCATTACTTTATTGGTCTTTGGGTCAATCTTGTTAGGACTTGACATAATATTGCAAACTTAATTTTGGCTTAAAGAATGAAATATTACGTACCTAATTGCATTCACATTTCCAAATGTGATATGCTTGTATGAATTAGAATTTCAATTACAATTTTTATTCCAAAAATAAATAAAAAACCAACATGCTTTTATGATTACATTTCCCCCACTCTTCCTGGTACCATAAGGGTTTTTAAGGTTTGATCAATTTATTGGCAGGAATTAGCAGATCATACAGTAGAGGTGAATTTACAGCATGAGGTGCTTGATGGGATGTTCACATTCTACGATTCAACAAGAGCCAGGCTTAACATTTATCAGGTACCAACGTTACTAAACTCTCCCTTACTCATTTTTATTGGGTGTAGAATAAAAGAAGTCTATGGCGGTGTGATCAGTCACTGATGAGCCAAAAAGAACGTCGGATGACACTGGAGAATCTCTAGAGAGAACTGACTGAAAGTTGAAGCAGCCCAACATTTGTGTGTGTGTGTGTGTGTGTGTGTGTGTGTGAGAGAGAGAGAGAGAGAGAGAGAGAGAGAGAGAGAGAGAGAGAGAGAGAAGGAGGCTTTATATGGAGTATCAAAAGAAGCATCTCCTATATATAGACTTGTCCGATATTTCCAGTGAGCCAAGGATAGTGCTCAGATAGATTAGATAGATCCTCTAGAGACCTTTTCCTTATAGGTCAGGGAAACCAAGCTTTTAGAACCCATGGAGAAGTCTCCCTCTCTTAGTTGGATTGGTTTCAAGGTAACTTGGCCCGTGTGGGTTGTTTTGCTGCAGCGACGCTTTCCACAAGATCCCAGAATTCCTGTGGTGTCTGCTAAAGTCATTTGGCATACCTAGGCATGCCTCTTGGCCTAGGAAAAGTCACACGTTCAAGCGGTGAGGGTAATTGGAAGCACACACTAAGTTCAGTTGGCCTCCAATTGTTCTTCAGGTCTGACACCTAACAGGTGTTGCCAAGATAGGTCTCACAGGGGCCACAGGGTATAGCACATCTATATTTTGTAGGTAAGATTAATTTCTTCCAGTTTTCTGAGACATGTAAAATCTGAGTTGAAGACCCATGTGTTGAAGAGGGACCAAGCTTGGTTTCTCCAGCTAAACAACCTTCAGTTTCAGTTACCCGAATATTGTTTAGCTAATGCATCATTTGAAGTATTGTTCTTGGTAAAAGGAGTTGACCATTTGGATATTACAGGTTGCAAGCGTTACATTTGACCTGCTTTTGCTACTAGTGCTGGGATCATACCTCATAGTCCTCTTTAGTTTTCTTGTTATCACAACCAGGGTACAACTTCTCATCTTACTATCACAATTCTTTTGTTTCTAGATTAAAGAAGTTGCCAAGTTCAATTATTTGTTCTTTCTTGATTAAAGAAACCTAAACATGCTGATTTTGCTCAACAGGGTCTTGATGATCTCATCAATCTATTCCGTCGTCCTCCCTCTCGTAAAGTTAAAGCAACTTGATGATTACAGGATATGTGGGCCGAAGTCTTGTTCTGATATTGTAGCTCGTCCCACATAGCTTATGCTTGGATCACCTCTGGATGAGCACATTGATGGTTTCTTACCTTCCATAGGTTAATTTCTTCGCAAGAGTTACCATTTTTGTTTTTGTACTTATTTTCCTAGAGTGAGAACAGTTGCTGCCAAAAATTTTTTTGTTGAGCCACATTAAATTTTTTTTGAGATAAGTTTTGTTGAGATATATCAATTAGCAATGTAATCTTGTTGCCGGCTTTCTTTACTTATTTTTAAGTAGCACATTAATGTTTCTTTTGTTGAGTCTTCACAAGATTCCCACTGCATCAACTCCCCAAGGACAACTGATAAAAGCATTGCACACATACAAATTTAGTCAGTGGCATCAAATTTAGCTGGCAGATGCACTCTTGAGGATGGCTCAATTCAGTTAGTAGACTTAAAGCTCCATAAGTGTGACTGCTTGCTGGATGGGATAAGGGAACAACAATGTCGCGGGGTTACATATTTGTGGAGTATAATTTTGTAATTTGCCATCCAATACCGAGATCTGAACCCTCCTTGGAATTATTTAGTACTGTGTATACGGGACAAAATGCTATGTCCGGATTGCTTATTCCGATTTGCTTTTTGTGCAACCAGAGATGCGGGATAAGGCTGAACACAAGTTTAGTTGTCTAATCCAACGGTCTTATTTTGTGAAACATTCTAGGCCAGAAGTTTTCCATATTGGGAGTCTACTTCGTTACCCCTCATGCTCTATGACTTAAGTTTGAGGTCAATTCTTTAAGAGGGTATAATCCAACTTCTGAAATCCATAGTATACAACATCTTGGGACCGTTTATGCATACATATATATAAATGCTGGCCGGCGGAGAAAGCGGGTGAACTTTGCATATAAGTTGCAGGTGAGTTGTAAAATAACAAGCGTAAGACCTGTTGGAATTTTTGTTTTTGCTTAAAGTTGACATGCAGATTGGCCTTTGCATTGCGTAGGTTCTCATGCCACAAGAAAATGGGTGAGTATAATGAGGACTCTTATCAAACTCTACAGTTATGACCTGTTGGGTGAATGAATCAATTGGTAGAACTTTATCAGCGCAAGCGTCCTTCTCGTGATCGAAGCTATCTTTTCCCTTCTTTTATTTTTTTTTTTTTATGTTATAGAGTGTCCAGACCTTGTGACTGGAGCTATCGCTTGCAAGGAATGGATTAAATCGACACCATGCAAATTTTTTTTCTTTCTTTAATTAGGATGGTGAAAAATGCATGGAGTGATTATACCGCATACTTATGTCATTTTGTATCCTTATATCATTTTGTTTTTGTGTGGTTTGAACTTAATTACAAAAATCGGAGAAATTATAACATATTTGGTGAAGTTATAATAAAGTTCCTTTGGAGGTCAGTCTTTAATTGTCTTTTTGATAATCAATTTTCGTAAAATGAAATGACGAAAATATCTTTTAACACTTATACAAGTAAGTTTAATAGTTTTCATTTATTTTTTAATAAATTCAAACTATGTGTGATCTTGGTTGAAATCAATTATCCCACGATAAAGGTTTGATGGGAATACTTGGTCCTTTATTTGGAGTTGATGATTGCACACGCTCACTCTCACTCTCTCTCTCTCTCTCACACACACAGGTGTTCTTTTGCCTACTTGTGCAATAGTTACTTGCAAACATTGCATTATGGTGGAGATATCATATCCTTAGGTTTGAGTCTCATAACAAGATTATACACTGTATTCACCCACTTCACCTAATTAAACAAAAATAAAAATTATAAAAAAAACAAAGAATTACATTGCCCGAGTCCTCAGTGATTGGACAGTAAAAGAGCCTAACTTCAGCTAATCCCAACTCTTAAAGACCTCAATTCCATAACCCCAATTCTTCCCTAGCTCTATCTGCCCTAGAGTCCTAGACTTGTCCTTCCACCTTAGGTCACCCAGTCCTTATGACACGACAAGGCTATCGTAGCGCTATGCTCCTTGGCATGGGCTACTGTAGAGCTATTTAACACGGGCAAAGAGAAAGAAGAAAGGACAAAGGGCAAGAAAATAAGCATAAAAGAATATCATGCTTTTCACCCGACCCATCAGTCACTGGAACTAAGACATTGTCAAAATAGTTCAAAACGTAGTTGTAGAAGGCAGATCATTTGTTTATACCAAAAATGCTTGTTTTAATTTGGCATTGATCAGGACTGGCTCTAAACTCAATCTAACATGTCAAGCTGACCCTTCATTTTACTTAAAACTTCAAAACAACCGCGAGACTTTCCTTCTTTTCATATAGAACATTCCATTTTATTTAGAACTTTTTTCACATTCACCGCCCTCTATAATTATTTTGGGTAATTATGCTTTATCTTCTTGTAATTTGAGCAACAATTAGATGATTGATAGTAGACCACATGAGGTCATCGAACGGTGTCCATCAATTTTATAATTAAATCCACACTACAGGATCATGCGTTCACTTTTAGACCACATGAAGTTATTTGATTTTCATTCAAATTAAACTACAAGTAAAGTGTAATTACCCCAATTATCTTTTCAGGCAAGTATTCCGCACCCAATTTCCAAATACTATCCTTTTCGGGTACGATTTCCAGATACTAGACACAATAGAAGAGGACACTCGTGAGTTGTGACAATCACAAAGTTCATGTTACATATGATCTTCATAACACTGAAAAGTGTTGCCTAAAAATTCCAGTAAGATACTTGAATCTCAAGAATCTCACTTCAAAGGTCAAAGCATATTCTAACCCCTTTTCCATTTATAAAACCTAATACCTTTTATCCATCTTTCTCACCTTCAAACTACTGGCTGTCCATCACCTTTGCCCACTGTATGATGCTGGTATTAATAAGATAGACCTTGTGCGGGGCTTGCAAGTGTGCGCTAGCATGATGTCACACCTTAACATGACTACTGGAAACACTATTAAAGCACTTAAAGGTAAATTTTGAGGAAGATCTCAACAGCATATATTGAAGTTGTTTGGAAGATGTTTTTCTAACTGAAATTTGGGATTAAGTCACCGTAAAATGGCAATGGAATTAGATCATGGTTGCATATTTTGTTCCACTATTGTCATAGTAGAGTGTACGTCATTTCAGGTCAACCCAAATCATTGTAATCAACACATTTTTCACTTACTGGACTGTAAGCTTCCAAAGTTCCCATTCTGGGTTTGATTATTTTCATTGCGGCTTTCCACAATTATTTCTTTACCACTTTAATGAGTTTTTACCTTTTTCTCTCTTTCAAAATTGCATAGTGATGAACATCAAGCCTCAGGTTGCCATGCTTAGGCTTCATTCAAATCAACAGTGAACTAGTAAAGGGAGCAAGCATCTACCCGATTTCTTCCAATTGTAATTCCCAATATCATATTAATATCATGTTTCAAGTTTTAAAATTTACGTGCTTTATGATGGAATACCTAATCACAATTTTATCTTCATTTTCGTGTCTATGTAAGGTTTTTTTTCTAGTTGCGGTTAAAAATGTAGGTTCTGTCTATAGGTTATGGAAAGAGAGGAGATAAATATCTTGTGTGAACTTCAAAAACGAAAGTAAATAAATATCTTGTGTGAACTTCGAAAATATTATATTACAGTATAACTCAATAATTTCCCTATCAAATTGCAACATTGACTGATATGGAAAAAGGGATTCAGCATTCTTTTTTATCATTGTGAATTGTTTTCCAAATAGATTATTGTGTAATGAATGTTTATTTTCAGTCAATGCAATTGAAAACTATTAGAACAAACGAATTAATTGAATGTTTGCAAAATTTTATTAACATCTGATTCACAAATTTACTTTGAATTAGAACTTAATTTATTTAAACTTCTACAAATTTACACAAGTTTACATTAACAAATCTGATGGACGTTTATAAGTCAACATAGCATTGATAGCTCAAATTTAATTAAGAATGTCGGCAATGGAGATCATAAAAAAGTGAAAAAAGTATTACATGATCAAACATCATGTTAAAATGACTTGTGTTAAAACGTCAGTATTGGAGGGCATCTTTACATCTATTCTAGTGCCTACGTCAATCCACCCTACCAGTATCATAAGGCATCTTTACATCCAGTCTAGTGCCCGTGTCAATCCACCCTGCAGGATCAATACTATTAACCCTTATGTCGTCATGCCAGAGCCAATTTTAGAGCCACATCCACACATTGCGTTTGGATCTAGGAGGCGTAGAACTGGAGGGGTGACACCTTATCAGAAGAATAAGGTCAATTAGTTCATACTTCCTTTGACAACTCAATCTTACAGCTTATTCCGTTAAGATAACAGCTCAATCACATATTCTATGTTGTGCCTAATATGATGTAGGCTCATGTACATACTTGGAGAAAGAGCTAGACATCTTGAAATTTTCTATGGTATTTGTCTTTATGTATATTCCCGTGTAGGTGAGCTAGAGCCAGAGAACTTGTACTTGAAGATACACTTTCAATCTCTTGAAGAAAACTATACAAAGCTTGAGGTAAAATATTATTCATTCCATTTGTGTTTTGTGTAGTAATTTAATTCAATTTTTTGTTGCTCTTGTCCCTTTCTTGAAGGAACAAGTAGCAAAAATTCAAAACAGGAGCTGAAATTCTAAAACTTTGAAATTGCAAAAAATGGAGCTAGAAGACGTGAACGAGAAGTTGAAGAAGGTCGAGGATGCAAAAAAAATACTGTTAAGGCTGTGTCACTTGGCTGTACAAAAACTATGGGTATGGAAGGCTATGGGAAAAATGTGAATTTGATGTGTTTTTGGAATGTGGAATCTTGTGTATACGATTTGTTTGCGTTAAGGAATATAGAGGAAGGAACTTTCTTGCAGTTGGACATTATAAGGAAAAGTATGTATGAGTCATTCTACTTTGATGATTACAAATGAGGTACTCACCCTTATTGATACTACCCTTCTCTCCTCAACCAATGGTGGCAATTTTTTTGATCCAACAGTGTACGTTAAACTTCCAGAATAATCTATACAAACATCCGCTACTAAAAATATGTAAGAAAATCTAAAATACAAGGCTTTATGATGTGACACATTTTAGAATTCTCTATAAGCCTCGAGAGTAAGAAAAGTGCATACTCAAGTAAGCGTATACATGGCATCTTCTAGGCCACCATGACATACGCCTCCTAGGAGATCCAACAACTGTGTGGCCCTACAACGATATGTTCTGGCATGACATAACAGATGTCAATGGGCAACCATGGAGGTCTTAGCAGTGTATAGCATTGTGGGTACAAGCATAACACATTACTTAAACAACAATTCTTAATTTTAGCTCATCTAGATACAAGCACATAAACAATGTCAAAATAATATATAACTATGATAATTTTATTTTTACAAATTTAAGGGCTACCATCTTATATTTCTTACATGAATGCATTGCTTACTAAAAAAAAAAAAATATCTTCAATTTGTTGTAAAGATCTTTAATCATGAACTATTTTGTTTTTTTGTTTTCATTTATGTGATTTACACACATAAACAATTGTCCTAAAACCTATTAATATATTTTCTTTTATTGTTTACCGAGAGTGGAGGATTATGGTTACTACTCAAAATAATTAAATAAATAAAAAACTTCCATTTGCCTTGAAGCTATTAAAATTTTGTCAAATAAGTGAAGAATCTTTGTCAAATACTTCACAAAATAATAAAAAAATCCATGTTTAACAGCGTATTTTAAAAAGATGTTTAACAGTGTATTCAAACTTTTTTAAAGCTTTACAAATCTTCCAATTAAGGTGAATTTTTTTATATTTAAACAGGTGAATCCTTTTTGTATTTTTATAGTATATATAAAGCCTAAGACTTTAAAAGCCTTCTACTATTTTCTTTTGCAAGATTTATATTTCAAATAGCACCTTTACATCCATTATTTATAGTCAAAATGAAGACTTGACTTAAATTTATTTATTTAACTATTCTACTTTTAAAGGATTCATAATGTTACAAAATTAAGATATGTTTGGATCTTGGATTTACAAAAAAATTAAAAAGAAATAAATTACTCATCAATACTCATTTTTTATGACCAACCAAATAAAAAGTAATTTTTTTGGACGTATCTATTTATTTTATTCTGATTTTCGTAACAACTAACTAAAATAGTAAACATTTTAACTTTATTTTAAAAGAAAACTAATATTTTTTAATTTTATTTTCTTTAACTTTTTTTCTCTTTTTATTTTAAGCCAAAAAAAAAAAAAAAAGAAATGAACTAATTCAAAATTTTTAAACGTTTTTTTTTTTTTTTTCAAATTAATTTAAACAACAATAGGAAACAAATAAAATGAAAAACAAATCCACTATATATACGTATAAATGTATATATACAAATGTATACATGTTTGTATAAATATATACAACTATATTTATACATATAAATGTATATATACAAATGACAACATGTATACATGTCTATCCTAAATATATATATACAAATCCACTATATATACGTATATATACATACCTATAAGAGAGACGCGAGAGAGAGAATCGAGAACTGAGCGAGAGAGAGAGACTTTGTCTGTAGGTGTCTGAGAGAGAGAGAGACGCGAGGGCTGTATATATTTAGAGAACGAAAAAATGCTTTTATGAAAGACGTTTTTTGGCGCAAATTAACACCTTTTTAAAAAAGCGTTAATGCGTTTATATATTTCTAATTTTTGGCTATCTAGCCGGGAAAATACAATGTAAAAACGCTTTTAGGAAAAACGTTTTTAATAAAAATGCCTAAAATAAAAACGCTATTTGAAAATGCGCTAAACCTGGGTTGCTGAATAAAGTTAAAACAACACTCAGACTGGGAAATAACTTAATTTTTTTTCCTTTGTCAGGGAAATTTGCCGGGTAGTCTTCGGTTATTTTGGTTTTATGTACACGGGTTGCATCAATTGATGCTTCTTACCTTACAAATTTTTTCCTATTAGAATAATAGGAGAGAGATAAAGAGAGAACCCTAGAGAGATAACAGAATCTTCGTATCATAATGTATTGTATTATATTTAATATAAGAAAGTCATCGTTACATTAATAGCAGGCATTTACATATAGGTCAGAGAGGATTGGTGACTAAGTAATAAATAATAGAAAACTATATACACAGAGGTGATTGCTTTCGTATCCAAATAATGTGAAACTTTACTCATACCATCTTTTATACGAAACGTGGATATCTAAGGTTATAGAGAGAGTGAGTGGAGGCCCTCGTTGATATGACCCTTGAAATGCAACTCTGATACCATGTTAGAATAATAAGAAAGAGATAGAGGAAGAGAAGAACCCTCGAGAGATAACAGAATCTCTGTATATTAATACATTATATTATGAAAAAATCTCATTTTTGCCCTCGTTGGTTTATGTAAATTTACTTTTGCCCTTTTAGTTTCAACCTTCTTCATTATTGTCAATTCTTTTTCATTTATGCTCTCATTTCAAACATACTCTTTTATCTTTATGACACGTTATGACTTTTTTTTATTTATTATTTTTATCTATTTTAATTTTTTAGATAAGGAATTTTCTTATTCATTTGAAGGCTATATATCCCTTATATCTTGTCTTTATTAATTAAAGTTACAGTCGTTAACCTAAAAAATACTAGAATATGTTCCATTATTTATTTTTTATTTTTCAATTAGAAATACTAGAGAAAAGGAATTTTATTATTTATTTGAAGGCTATGTTTCCCTTATATTTTGTCTTTAATAATTAAAATTATAGTCATTAACCCAAAAAAATACTACTATCTTTGTTATTCATTTTTTATTTTTTATTTTATATTTTTTTAATTAGAAATACTAGAGAGAAAAAATTGAGGTCTCAAATTTTTAATTTTTCGAGAAACATATTTCTCAAAATAACATTTTAAGAACAACTTCCAATAAAATCTTCTGCATGATGAAGAGAGAAAAACAAAACAAAAAATGAATAGGCTACTTTTATTCTCCTTTATTGATATTTTAGTTTTAT
Organism: Euryodendron excelsum; assembly: GCA_033060915.1. Lineage (NCBI taxonomy): Eukaryota > Viridiplantae > Streptophyta > Magnoliopsida > Ericales > Pentaphylacaceae > Euryodendron > Euryodendron excelsum. Next base: position 23,138,559 of record CM065380.1, on the reverse strand, counting down.
TATGGGTGGACAAGGTGAAGTTCTACCAAAAATAACTAGTACTCTGTTTTCTCTCCTTTTGTTGGACCTCAGCAGCACAATGCTTAATGCCAAACCAATAACCACAAAATCAAAGTCAAGCCACTTTATATCCATAAACAATTTAGCTCAGATCTTACTAGATATGCACAATTACAACACAAGCCAAAAATTTACTAAAAATAGCAAAAAAATTTGATGAAAGCAAGTGAATCAACTCCAAAATTATAGTAAAACCTACCAAACTTTTTAGAGATGTTAAGCGATAACAATTTTAACTCTACTAGGCATAAAATATAAAAGAAAAAGAAAAAGAAAAAGAATAGGTCTTTTTAAGACTAACTTTTTTTATTACTTTTTTGGTCAACGACCGTAACTTTAATTAATAAAGATAAACGGGTAGCATAAGGGTACGTAGAAAATATGTCTGAAATGGCATGTTTGGAATGAAAGCATGAATGAGAGAAAAAGAGACAATAATAAGAATGTTAAAATTAAGAAGACAAAAATAAATATACATGAAATAAAAAGGGCAAAAATAAGGTTTTTTCTTGTATTATATTGATGTAATAAAGTCGCAATTACATTAATAAAAAAAAAAACCTCTATATATAAGTCAAAGAGGAGTAGTGAAAAAATAAAAAATAATAATTACATTAATAAAAAAAAAAACCTCTATATATAAGTCAAAGAGGAGTAGTGAAAAAATAAAAAATAATAAAAAACTTAACCTATAACAAAACTATATATTCTAATGGATAAAGAAAATAATGTATTCTAACATTTTTATGTTTTCAAAAGGTCTATGATTCCCTCTATAAACACCGAAACAGGTTGCGAGAAGCAACCCTCCACTTCTTACCTCGACGGCTACTAAAAGGAGCAGTCCATCCAATTCTTTTTATACTTCATAATTACTTGGTATCATTTGCTGCTGCTCCTGTCGGTATTATTGTATCGTTACTTTTTGTTCTATGAGTCACGACTTGTTTGGTAAGGATTTTTAACTTAATTTTTTTTTGAATTTGTAAGTAAAAAAGTTTTTTTTTTTTTTTTTTACTTTTGACTTTTTGCTTTTTTTATTTTTTTATTTATCTTTAACTTAGAAAAATAAAAAAAAAAGAAAATTTTAACTTTTTAATTTTTTTTTGAAAGCCCAAACCACATTAATCAATTAAAATTAAAAAGTGAGGTGAGGAATATAAACACACACAACACATTCAAAATCCCCGATTAGAATATAAACACACACAACACACCAAAAAAAAAAAAAAAAAAAAAAACAAAAAAAGCTAAGAAAAAATTGTACCAAAGGAACCCCCAATCTTGTTAGGACTTGATGTAATATTGCAAACTTGATTTTGGCTTAAGAAAAATAAATATTACATACCTAATTGCATTCTCATTTCCAAATGTTCTTGGTTGTGTGCGAGAGATATGCTTGTATGAATTAAAATTAAAATTTGAATTTTGATTCCAAAATAAATAAAAACGTAACGTGCTTTTATGATTTCCCCCCTTTTTCCCGGTACCATAAGTGTTTTAAGGTTTGGTCAATCTATTGGCACAAATTAACAGATTAGAGGTGAATTTACAGCATGATCAGGTGCTTGATGGCATGCTCACATTCTACGATTCACCAAATGCCAGGCTTAACATATATCATGTACCAAACCCTTACCCACCCACCCCCCACTAAAAAGCTAACATGCTTTTATTCCTGGTACCATAACACTTTATTTGGATCGAGAAATTGGAAGAAAAAGTGAAGGATTTAGAATAGAGAAGTTAGTTTTATTGTGATTGGGTAATTTTTAAAGAGAAAAGGAAAAGTGGATGGAGGGTTGAGAGAGCTCATTTTTTAAACATTTTTCTTCTCCTTCATTTTCCTCCAAAATTGGAAGGAAACAGATGACAAGTAAAGTGTTTACTATTATTTTATTTTAAATACCAATTATATCTATCAATTTATGATTAAAAAATATTAAGATTTCATACTCAAGCTATATATCATAGTAAAATTGTATTATATTATTTTTTTCTCTTTATTAATTTTTTTAAACCAAATAAGAGAAAGAAAATGTCTCCCTCTCTTCTCTTTTGATTATTCAAATAAGATATAAGTACTTATCCTCCCTTCCCTTCCTCTCTTAACTAATACTCTTCTTCACTTTTCCTCCCTTTCATTCAAACAAAGCGCAAGTATTTTAAGGTTTGATCAATCTATTGGCAGGAATTAACAGATCATACAGTAGAGGCAAATTTACAGCATCAGGTGCTTGATGGTATGTTCACATTCTACGATTCATCAAGTGCCAGGCTTAACATTTATCATGTACCAAACCCTTACCCACCACAAACACAACGCCCAACCCACCCCCCGCCGCCCCCCGGGCGGGTGCATTCCGGGTTCAATAAATTGATAGAACAAACATCGAGCAAAACTCGAAGTAGCTGCACCAACAATGATATCACACTCCTCTAGCAAAAGCAAACGCTTGGAGAGGTATAAATTGTGGGACTCCAATTCATTTTTGTTGTTTTTCAGAAGTCAATTGCTGGTCTTTTTTATTTAGAACTTTGTTTAACGTTGATATTTTGTGGATGGGTAATGCTATATACAATCTCATTTCTTAATTATTTTTTTTACTTCTAAACACAAGGATATAGGATTCATATTAATAAATTTATGTTGGACAAAAAAAGAATGGATTAATCACAAACATACCCTTTGAACTATGACTCAATATCACTGAGATCTCCTAAACTTTAAAACGTAAAAATTGACCTATTGAACTATCAATTTGTATCAACTTCTATTAACAATTTATTAAGAGAGTAGATAAAAAATTATAATATAACTTGCACATGTTCACAAAAGTTCATTTTTTATACCTAAAGTACATTTTCTTTTGTAATAATCGTTTAATGACCAAAATATCCCTTATCACTACAACAAATATTAACTATTGCTACGAAATTTATTGTGACGAAATGAAATTTGTCACAAAAAGTACACTTATTGTGACGAAAATTTGTTTTGTCACAATAAGCCAGAGGTAGAAGTAAAATTGTTACAAATAAAAATTTCATCACAATAGTTTGTCACAATAAATTCAAAATCGTGACAAAATAAATTTTGCCACAAGAATTTATCACAACTATTATGGCAAGGACTTTTCCCACTGGCGGGAACAAATAATTGTTACAAAAATATTTTGTCACAATAAATTTGTCACCATAAAGTTTTATTGTTTGCATTTAGTGACAAACCTCTTCGTCATAGTAAGTAGCACTTATTGATATGATCTAGTTTGTCACAAAAAGGTTTATTTTATAAAAATAGTGACAAAAATAGTTCGTCACAATAAGTTTTTGTTATTATGACAAAATTTTTTGTCACAATAAAGTTTTGTTAACTTTAGTTACCAAAAAAAGTTCATCACTATAAATTGGTAACAATAAATATTGAAGGGTAATGTAGAGTGACAAAACACTTTGCCACAATAGGTGTATGTTAGTTATTGCAAAATTATGTTTGTCACAATAAATATACATATTATGACGAAATTATCTTTTATAGCAATAAGTCTTATATGAGGCAATAATTGTGACAAAATATATTTTGTCACAATAGTTTATTACACCAACGTGGTTTAATATTTGTTACAAAATAATATCATCAAAATAAATATTCATATTGGAATGATGGTGATGAAATATTTTATCACTATAATCAACCATTATTGATACGAAATGTACTGAAAATACCAATTTAGGACAAATTATTCAATTATAATTTTTGTATATGACATATACATGTTGTGAGAGTGGCCATCAGCCCAACTGCTCGCTAGGCTTATCTAGCCTAGCCCAACTACATTTACATAATGTATATATGTATATACTATATTTACTTTTGATTTCAAGGCAAGAAAATAAAATAATGTGTAGAAGGTAATGTTGCATGGTTTGAACTTGAAACCTGATTGGTTTGCAAATTGCATTGACACAAATTGGGCTTCTAATTAATTTTTTTAATAATTATTTGTATTTTTTAATTTGAAATTTACCATTTCGGCAAGAGTGGGTGGGCTGGGGCATCATTAATTCTTAATTCAACTTGGAATTAAGATTTTAGGCCTCATTCGAGCCAGTAGGGGTACAAGCCACAAAATTTTATTATAATTTTTCCTAGGCTCGATCCATTGCCACCTCTAATGCATTTTAGACAAATTTATAGATATTTTCACATTAATTTTTGTATTTATAATGTATTATTTGTTAGGAGTGCACAGAAAAATTGAAAAATTGTCGAACCAAACCGACTCGAATTAGTTTGGATCAGTTCCATGAAAGGATCGTTCGATTTTGGGTTCAAAATTTTAGAACCGATCAAGATCTAATCGATTCTGAATTTAACACGGACTCGATTCAACCCAATCCATGCACACCTCACAATTTGTTAGGCTCTAATTTTTGTAATCTACTCAAACGATTGAAACAAATTTTCACTAACGACACCTATAGAAAGAACAAACTTTGTCCTTCCCTCGAACTTGAAATCATTTTCCCTTCCCCACTTATCAATTCATTTGTTCTCACTTTCAATCTTTTTTAATAATTATTCTTTAGCATCAACCAGTTATAGCATATCTTTTGACTCGTACTAGAAATGGCTAAAATTACTAAATTCATGTGTTCTACAATTCAACCGTTTTTTCCTAATGGCAAGTAAATTATGATAAAATGAAAAAAGGAAAAATTGGTAAGTAACAAAAATAAAATAAAAATATATTGTTTATTTATTAGTAAATTAGACATGAAAATAAAACCTGAAAGAATAATTAGGTGGAAAAATTCATTAGAGAAAAAGAATACTTAATTCTAAGTTTTTTGTGACTCAAAGGGTGGTTTTTTGTTTACCTATGAAATAAGTGAGACAAAAATATAATTTGTTTTCCAAAATAATTATAGTTATTGTTCAAATAATGTATATCCTTTTAAACTTTTATAATAAAGAAATATATTGAATCAAAAATTAAGAAATGGAATAATCAAATTATATTTTTTTAAATTTCTTCTATTTTAAAATAAAAAACATCTTAGCCACTTTTTACTTGCTTGATTGAGTAGGATTATCGCTCAAAAGTCAAAACCATGTAAGTCATGTAAAATCCTTAATAATTTTAATCATTGTATATTGGAAAGACGTGGGAAATTCAACTTTTCCTATATTTTCTGCCCTCCCATGCGATAGAAAATTAACTTTCATTGCGAAGGCTTTCCAAAATTTTCCCCCTTTCCCATTGAGCCCTAACTTTACAGCCCCAAATTTGTTTGTTATCCTCTCTCTACCTCTCCCTCTCCCCCTTCAACGGCAAAGCAAACTTCCTGCCGCCGACGAACCTCCCCACCGTCGACCCATCATCCTGCCTTTGTTTCTATAGCTACCACCCTTGATGTGAGGACCCTGTTTCAGTCACAACGATTACCCCTGGAAGTTCTTTGCCAAAGAAGTCACCTCCTTTATTGGTATGTTCATCCTCCTTTATTGGAATATGTCTAACGAACTGATGAATCATATTTAGGATTCCATGGATTTTTGTTCTTTTTCATTGACACCTGAGTTTATTGCTTTGCACATTTTGTTTTAAATTTAGAATAATAATAGCGTCAAAAAACAAATTAATTGAACCTTTGACTATGTGCATCTGATTGTAAAACTCATCTTCATGCTGAACACTACAGTAGTTACAGGTGGAAGTTGTAAGGTCTTCTTGGCATGGTAGCACTGTGGGCACAACACCTTTATTACCTATTAGGCTTGTGTTCTTTGTTTTTTTCCTTGAATCTAGTTTGGACAATATAATCTAAAAATTTGTTATCTTCTTAGAATAGATATCCTTATTGTTTCCCCTCTGGAGGCGATAAAAATAGAAACACAACTGTGAATAGAAAGGAACCAAGGGGTGTTGATGCACAAGGTTGGCATTACTCAGATTAGTTAGATGCACATCAGCTTATAAATTACTTCAAAATTTATGCAGTGGTCCTCTTAACCTGTAGTTTTTTTGAGAAATTTGCTTGACTGCTCTTTCTTATTGGTTTATTTTAACTCGCTAGTGCATGAGTGTACGATGTAGCAATTAACTCGGTGAGACCAAAGTCATATCCACAGGGAGCTAAATTTAGAAAACAATTTGGTGATAAAAACTTTAGAGAAATTTATTCAGGAAAAAATTGGTTCACAATGAATGTGAAATTATCTTTGAAAGATGAGTAGTTGTGAATATAATTCAAATGACAATGCTTAAAATTACAAGAGAAATAAAAGTCTTGGCTCAAAATCAATTCCAATGGTGGTATATTGGTGGTTCTTTTAAGATATTTAAGATAACTCAACCCAATATCAACAATGGTGATATTGGGTCGGAAAATATTACAATAAAGTTCAAAGAAATGAATGATTGAATCTTGCTTAGAAATGGAAAAATAGTTTCAAACTAGGCAAGACATTGAATCAAGCAATTTCTATACCAAAACTGAGGTTTGTGCATAGAAATTCAAGATTATAACATTGCCTAAATGATATCTGAAAATTCTTAACAATTATCAATCATCCATGTACAAAGTGAGAAGATAAATTATTGAGATGCATTAATACCTTAAAGAGATCACCTCAACCACCATCATCCTTGATCTTGAACCAAGAAAGAGCTTAGCCAACAACCATTATGAAGAAAAACAATTGCATCAACATAAAATAAGAGGTTTTTAACATTGAAGAGCCAAAATCAACAAAAGAAAGCAAAATACAAGCTGCCCAGATTTTCGCACAAATCTGTCCTCTAACTTTGGACGAAGTTTTCACCGTTTTCCACTCTGTTTTGAGAGATGGCTATTAGACAGATATTTATAGAGCTTTTTGTCTACTTTCCAGCCCCGAAAAGAACAAGTCATTTGGACATCTGAGTCAAAAGTTATGGTCCAAACACTAGAGGTCTGTCTAGCACATGGAGGGAAAGGCAGATTCGGCCAACATTTTGAGTTGGCTAGTGGACCTCTTTATTCCATCTTTTAGACTATTTTTTTTCTGCTCTCTTTACCCCATAATGAAGAATTATTATCCTCCACTTCTTTCTAACCATGTGCATGCTCTCTTTTTCCCATAATGAAGAATTATTGTACACCAACCATGTGCAATCTCTCTTTTCTCCCACCAACTTCCTACAAATGAGCTGAAATGGGCCTTCAAATCTTGGGCTGAAGTTTGCACAATACATGGAACAAATTTGGGCTGAAGTTTGCACAATACATGGAACAAATTTGGGCTGAAGTTTGCACAAAATATAGAGCAAGTTTGGGCTTGAAGTGGATCATCTTTTAGCCTTTTCTTGTATTTGAAATGGGGCACTTCTTTAAACCAAAATTTGCTTCAATCTTTGACTCAATTTCACTTCAATTCTTTGCTCCAAATCCCGGCCTGAAAGATCTCTGAAATACTTCATTTAAGCTTTATAAATCTATCAAAACATTAAACCAAACTTCATTACCAAAGGCATACAAAACTATTATGCGAAACAAAATAAACGAATAAATACATATGAAAAACAATCTTTGACTCAATTTCACTTCAATTCTTTGTTCCAAATCCCGGCCTGAAAGATCTCTGAAATACTTCATTTAAGCTTTATAAATCTATCAAAACATTAAACCAAACTTCATTACCAAAGGCATACAAAACTATTATGCGAAACAAAATAAACGAATAAATACATATGAAAAACAATCTTTGACTCAATTTCACTTCAATTCTTTGTTCCAAATCCCGGCCTGAAAGATCTCTGAAATACTTCATTTAAGCTTTATAAATCTATCAAAACATTAAACCAAACTTCATTACCAAAGGCATACAAAACTATTATGCGAAACAAAATAAACGAATAAATACATATGAAAAACTATAAATTTAATGACAATTTTGATGTACAATCACACCCCCCAACTAAGATTTTGCTTGTCCTCAAGCAAGCCAAAACAAAAATAATTATTATCTATTTTATTCAAATGCCACTTTCGTAGGATTCACGATTGCATTTAGCATATGCAATAAGCCTTTAAACCCCCAAGTGGCCTTAGTGGACGAGTTATAGTCTCGTGAGGGTTGTCAGCGATTATACCGACAAACATCTTGAATTTCGCCTTCATCCAAATCTCAAGTCAACCTATTCACAACAACTCAAACAAGTATTAAACACAAAATACAGATTTCTCAAGAACGATATAAAGGACATGTATAGTTCAGAATACTATCAACTCATAAAGACATTCATAGCATCCTTACTCGGAGTATGTGTGAATAAACTAACATGATCATTTTCTCAATATCAGAACTTAGGATCACTCGAATTTCTATCAGAATCATGCTTCAACTCAAAAGCTCACCAGATATGCACTCAACAAATGAAACTCTCAGAAACAGATGCATTTGTTCTCTCTCAACATTTGTATGCGGAAGAAGTAATGTAAACAATCCAAAAGGCCGCATACCAAGACCATGAAAAAGGCTAAAACAAGAGTATATGTAGTCTCATGAAAGAGTGCCATGTGTTAGAAATCGGAATGTAACCACACCACCACATCTATTCACACATTCAGAATTCAAACCATCTTATACTCGGGATCAATTAGGACTTCATTTTGGTTGTAATGTTCGGTAAGGAAAAGTGTATATAACAAGGGTCAATCAAAAACTCGTGTCCGAGAATGGGCTAAATAAAGCATAATGTGTTCTTCTTTTTTTTTTTTTTTTTTTGCATCAGGTTAACCACTTTTTGAGATGCACCCAACTCTCTTTCCTTCTATTACATACACAAGTTCACATCGCCTCTCAAATTTCATTTTTTCAAGCTTGCATTTGGACATTCGATTTTTTTTTTTTTTTAAATAAATGCCCAAATGAACACTTCCTTCACTTTTGACTTTGCTCTCTCAAATCAAACCAAACCCATTAATTTTTTGGCCGAGGAGTTAAAAAAAAATGGTTAGTATCCAAAAGGCTCAAATTGGTGAACTAGGGATAAGTGTATAAAGAAAAGAAACGAACAAACTCAAATATCAAATATGGCCTAAAATCCTTTCCCAAGCATAACATGATTTTTCAAGTGTTCATCAAATTTCAAATCTAAGTGATGTGGCACAAATGATGAATTCCCAACAACTCAACCAAATTAAAATGAATAATGAGACCAACCAACAACAACGTGCGTTTTCAAAAAAATGCAAGAGTAGCTATGATAAAACCCCTCCAAGAAAGAATGGCTCTAAAACTCACAACAAGGGTACAAGTCTTCACTTTGTTCCTTAAGATTTCCAAGTGATCCTTTATCATCAATTAAGACTATAGTCATGCAAGTTACGAGTGAAGTGTAGAAAGTCCGAGTATAGATGCCGTGAGATACTCTAACAAGAAGTTAGTATAACGAGCTAAAATGTCAACATATCAAAACTAGAAAATCCATAACTCATGCTTAATTACTCAAATGAATTACTATGACCATGCCGACTTTCAATTAGTATGAAGAATAAATCTTGTTTTTTTTTCTTTTTTCTTTTTACCAAACCATCAAAAATAAAGTTTTTTTTTCTTTTTTTTTTTTTTAACAAACCAACAAAAATATATATTTTTTCTTTTTATTTTTTTTAACAAACCTTTAACAAACCAACAAAGATAAAGGCCTCACCCCCCAACTTAAACAAGGCATTGTCCCTAATGCATGAATCATGATAGAACAAGTAAATGCATGAGTCAGAAGAAAGAAAGAAAAAATTACAATAAAATAAAACTAAAATATGTACCATGGTGGTTTATTACTTATGAAGCCTAAAATGGTGATGGATCTTCAAGATCCAAAGTCTCAATTTCAGCCACGAAATTTTCAAGATAAGGTTTCAATCGGTGGCCATTTACTTTGAAAACATTCCCGTTCTTGGGATTCTCTACCTCATAAGCACCATGCTTCGAGATGGACTTTATCACAAATGGGCCAGTCCATTTTGTCCTCAACTTTTCAGGAAAGAGATGTAATCGTGAATTGTACAAGAGAATTTTCTGACCAACATGAAAGGACTTTCTAAGAATGTGTTTATCATGCAAAGCTTTCATTTTGTCCATTGAAATTCTTGCATTTGCAAATGCATCATTTCTCAATTCCTCTAATTCATCCAATTGAAGCTTTCTATGACTACCAACCGCATTTTCATTGTCATTGAATTAGCGGATGGCCCAATATGCACGGTGTTCAATCTCAACAGGGAGATGACAAGGCTTTCCATAGACAAGCCTGTAAGGAGACATTCCTAAAGTGGTCTTGTAAGCCGTGCGATAGGTCCATAAAGCATCGACTAGTCGTAGGGACCAATCTTTGCGGTTCGGATTGACCGTTTTCTCCAAAATGTTCTTGATCTCCCTATTTGCCAACTCAACTTGGCCACTAGTTTGTGGGTGGTAATGAGTACCAACCTTGTGAAGTACACCATATTTTCTCATCAACAATCCTACGGATTTGTTACAAAAACGTTTTCCTCCATCACTAATCATAGCCCGAGGCATACCAAAACGAGAGAAAATGTTTTCTTTCAAGAATTTGATCACAACTCGGTGGTTGTTAGTTCGAGAGGCAATGGCCTCCACCCACTTTGACACATAATCAATGGCCACAAGGATGAATTGGTAACCAAACGAGCTAGGAAATGGTCCCATGAAATCAATCCCCCAACAATCAAATATTTCCAAGACAAGAATGGGATTAAGGGACATCATGTTACGCCTAGTAATGCTACCTAGTCGTTGGCATCGGTCACATGCAACACAGAAGGCATGGACATTTTTGAACATGGTGGGCCAGTATAACCCACACTGTAAGATCTTGGCAGTGGTTTTCTTTGAAGAGAAATGCCCACCACAAGCCAATGCATGACAAAAAGAAATGACACTTGGAATTTCATGGTCAGGGATGCACCTTCTAACAATTTGGTCAGGGCAATATTTGAACAAGTAGGGGTCATCCTAGAAAAATGTACGCACATTGCGCAAGAATTTTTGTTTATCAAGTTTAGACCAATGGGAAGGAATCTGACTTGTGGCTAAATAATTAGCTATATCAGCATACCATGGAGTGCCAATGTGAGAAACAGTGCCTGCAACAAATAGGTGCTCATCCGAAAAGTGTTCACTAATTGGGGGGTCATCAAGTGCAGTCTCATGGCTCGAAAGACGGGACAAATGATCAGCCACCACGTTCTCTACTTCCTTTTTATCTCCAATCTCAAAGTTAAACTCTTGGAGTAAGAGAATCTATCGAATCAAGCGTGGCTTGGCATCTTGCTTTGTGAGCAAATATTTCAATGCTGCATGATCAGTGAAAACAATAACATGAGACCCAACCAAATAAGACCTAAATTTATCCAATGCAAAGACCACAACTAGCAATTCTTTTTAGGTGGTAGTGTAGTTCAATTGGGCTTCATTCAAGATCTTGCTAGCATAGTAAATGACATAAGGCTTCTTGTCTTTTCTTTGCCCCAAAACAGCCCCTACAGCAAAATCACTAGCATCACAAATCAATTCAAATGGTAAAGACCAATCGGGAGCTTGCATGATCGGTGCAGTGGTCAACAAACCCTTAAGCTTATCAAAAGCTTCTTGACATTTTGATGTCCACTCAAATTGGACATCTTGTGACAATAAATTGCACAAAGGTTTGGCAATGGTACTAAAAGAGTGAATGAATCTTCGGTAAAAACCAGCATGCCCTAAAAAGGATCTCACATCTTTGATAGTCCTCGGGATAGGCAATTTTTGAATGAGTTCAACTTTTGACCTATCTACCTCTATACCTTTGGAAGAGACAATGTGGCCTAACACGATGCCGTGTGTCACCATAAAATGACACTTCTCCCAATTGAGTACAAGATTGCTCTCCTCACACCTTTCAAGCACTTTTTCTAAATGCACTAGACACAACTCATAAGAATCCCCATAGACAGAGAAATCGTCCATGAAAATTTCCAAGAATCTTTCCACCATATCACTAAAAATACTCATCATGCACCTTTGAAATGTAGCCGGTGCATTGCACAAGCCAAAAGGCATTCTCCTATATGCATAGGTACCAAAAGGACAAGTGAAAGTGGTTTTCTCTTGGTCTTCTAGGGAAATCTCAATTTGATTGTATCCCGAGTAGCCATCAAGAAAGCAATAGAAAGCTCTCCCCGCCACTCTCTCAAGGACTTGGTCTAGAAATGGGAGTGGAAAATGATCCTTCCTAGTCACGGCATTCAACTTACGATAATCAATGCACATACGCCACCCGATTTGAGTCCTAGTGGGCACTAGTTCATTGTTCTCATTTTTCACCACTGTGACTCCCGATTTTTTTGGAACAACTTGGGTTGGACTAACCCATTTGGAGTCGGCAATGGGGTAGATGATACCCGCATCAAGCAACTTAAGCACTTCACATCTCACTACTTCCTTCATGTTTGGGTTCAATCGCCTTTGCATTTGCCTCACAGATTTAGCCTCTTCCTCAAGATAGATTCTATGTGTACATAAAAGGGGGCTAATTCCTTTCAAATCGGTGATTGTCCACCCAATTGCTTTCATGTGTTTTCTCAGCACTCTCAACAATTTTTGCTCTTGCTCCATAGTCAGTTTTGATGAAATTACAACAGGATATGATTTATCTTTCCCTAGAAAGGCATACTTAAGATCACTCGGTAAAGCTTTCCTTTCCGGTTTAGGGGGTTTGGCAAGGGATGACTCAACATTAGCTTGGGATGAATCCAAAGGCTCAAATGATGGGGTCCATTGACCTACTGACATGATAGGCATCGACTCTAGACAAGCTACAAGTTCCCTTTCTTCCTTATCAACACATTCCAAAGGATCAAATTCCTCATTATGAATTAGAATTCTCCCTAACAGATCTTCTGTTCGTTCTCTCTCAAAGTGCTCTTGACAAAATGTTTGGATCAAATCTATCTCCCTAATGTCCTCATACTCACCAATTTGCTTGGAGACATTGAAAATGTTCATCTCCACAGTCATATTCCCGAAAGACAATTTCATCACCCCATTCCTACAATTAATCAAAGTATTGGATGTAGCTAGGAAGGGTCTACCTAAGATGACTGGGATGGGAGCACTAGGACCTTGTATAGGTTGGGTGTCCAACACTATAAAGTCGACAAGAAAGTAAAATTTATCCACTTGAACCAACACATCCTCCACAATACCTCGGGAAATTTTAACTGATCTGTCAGCTAATTGAAGGTTGACACGAGTGGGCTTAAGCTCTCCTAAACCCACTTGTTCGTAAATAGTGTAGGGTAGCAAATTCACACTTGCTCCTAAGTCCAACAAAGTTTGGTCTACCCTATGATTCCCAATAATGCATGAAATTGTAGGACAACAGGGGTCCTTGTATTTAAGAGGGGTCTTCAATTGGATAATGGCACTAGCTTGTTCTGTCAGGAAAGCTTTCTCTTTCACATTCAATCTCCTCTTGACTATGCACAAATCCTTAAGGAACTTGGCATAAAATGGGACTTGTTTAATTGCATCAAGGAGTGGAATGTTGACTTTCACTTGTTTGAACAATTCATAGATTTCAGAGTTCATGAACTCATGTTTGGATTTTCCTAACCTTTGTGGGAATGGTGGCCGGGCAATGGACTCTACATCACTCACTTCCACTCCAATTTTTTTTGAATCCTCTCCTTTCTCACACATCTCTCCCTTCTTCACCACTAGATCTCTCATTTCTCAATTTGATTCCCTCTTCACTCTCCCTAGACTTCTCCTCAATAGCCTTAGGGATCCTAGAAGGTATAGTTTTGTCAACTTTCTTCCCACTTCTAAGGATGGTGATTGCTTGGACTTGTTCATGGTTAGAATGCTCACCGGGTGAAGATTCACTCATGTTTACTTGGCCTCTAGGATTTGGCATTGGTTGAGCCGGAAGCTTTCCTCTCTCTTGAACACTCAATGATTGAGTCAACTTAGTTAGTTGACTTTGAATGTCATCTAAAGCCCTATTGGTTTGTTCTTGAAATTTATTGGCTTGAGTGTTAATTCCACCTTGAGTTTGCATGAATTGTTGGAGAGTATCCTCTAAGGATCTTTTGTGAGGTGGTTGGTATGTGTGGTTTGTGGGAGTATGAAATGGTTGGGGTGGAGGCTGAAATGCCTGAGGTACCGAAGGAACCTCATTTCTCCATCCAAAATTTGGGTGGTTCCTCCATTCGGGATTATAGGTATCGGAGTAGGGATTGCCTACTTGGCCTTGGTTTGGGAAGGGCTTTCTGAAATTGCTTGAATAAGAAGTTTGGCCATATAGCACTTCTTTGAAAGCTGGAATTGTTGGACAATCAATTGTCCTATGCCCCTTATTCTCACACACTCCACAAGTTTCCTCTTGTTACTCATTCACAACATGCACTTTTTTAAGCTCAAGAGACTTTACTTTCCTAGCCAATGACGCTAGTCTAGCATTGAGGTCATCGGTCTCTTTTAATTGGAACTTTCCGCTTGATTGGGTTGTGGTCTTTCTAGACTCAACATGCGGTGGGAGAAAGGTCTCCCATTGCTTTGTGTTCTCGGCCAATTGATCAAAAAAATCAAATGCCTCATCCGGTTCTTTGTCATAGAACTCACCATTACACATGGTTGACACTAGCTTTTTAAAATCCGGGGTAAGTGAGTCATAGAAGAAACTTACTAATCTCCACATTTCAAAACCATGGTGGGGACAAGCATTCAACAAATTCTTAAACTTTTCCCAAGCTTGGTGAAATGACTCACTTGGACTACAAGAAAAATTCATCATTTGACGTTGTAAAGCCGCAGTCCTATGAGTAGGGAAATCTTTTTTCAAAAACTCGGTTTGCATTTCTCTCCATGTGCCTATAGACCTAGGACGCAAGGAGTTTAACCAAAGTTTTGCTTTATCCTTGAGAGAGAATGGGAACAATCTAAGCCGAATAGTATCCTCGGTGCATGTCCTATCAACAAAAGTGCCACATACCTCCTCAAAGTCTTTAATGTGCAAGTATGGATTTTCGGAATCCATACCATGAAATGTAGGAAGAAGTTGAATCATGCTCGGTCTTAAATTGAAGGCTTGTTGATTGAGAGGTAAGACAATACACGAAGGTGTGCTTTGTCTTACTGGATGAAGATACTCCCTAAGAGTCCGGAAATTAGGTTGGCCATTGACTGGTGGAGGTCCGCCACTGTGAACACTCCCTTCTCCCTTTATATCTCTAACACTAGCCATGATAAAACACTAATATGATGACTACAAGGAAAAAAATAAAAAATAAAAAATAAAAATAAAAGAAAAGTTGGGCCAAAGAAAACTCACTGTACTTCCAACTAGTAAGCCAAATTAGATTTTTTTCTTTTTTTTGCAAATTTTTTTCACAAGCCAAGCGCTGCAACAACAAACGTTAGACAATAATTACAATTGACATATAAAAATGGCGGTTGAACCAGCCGTAATATAAACGAAAAGAGGGGTAATTACCTCCTCTAAAAATAAAGAAAAATAAATAAATAAATAATCAAGAGGCGGTAAAACCGGCCGCAGTAAAAAA
Organism: Euryodendron excelsum; assembly: GCA_033060915.1. Taxonomy (NCBI): domain Eukaryota; kingdom Viridiplantae; phylum Streptophyta; class Magnoliopsida; order Ericales; family Pentaphylacaceae; genus Euryodendron; species Euryodendron excelsum. The sequence goes on along the minus strand of CM065380.1, from coordinate 23,122,878 downwards.
AATGCATAAATGTAAAAGGAGGGATTAACCTCCACAATTAGAAGTTAGATGTTAGATGTAAGAAGTTAGAAATTAGATGTTAGAAGGAGGGATTAACCTCCACAATTAGAAGTTAGAAATTAAGTCCTCCACAAAGTCCAAAAGGCGGTAAAACCGGCCATAGTCCAATAATTGGCAGTCCAGTCCACAATCCTTTGTTCGCAAGGTCAAGTCCACAATTTTTTTTTTATAATTTGAATTATTAAATAAATATTAAATTACAAACAATTAACTCCCAAGTTCATCACCATTGCTTACTAGCTCCTCGGCAACGGCGCCAAAATTGCTTGACCGCTCTTTCTTATCGGCTTATTTTAACTCGCAAGTGCATGAGTGTATGATGTAGCAATTAACTCGGTGAGACCAAAGTCATATCCACAGGGAGCTAAATTTAGAAAACAATTTGGTGATAAAAACTTTAGAGAAATTTATTCAGGAAAAAATTGGTTCACAATGAATGTGAAATTATCTTTGAAAGATGAATAGTTGTGAATATAATTCAAATGACAATGCTTAAAATTACAAGAGAAATAAAAGTCTTGACTCAAAATCAATTCCAATAGTGGTATATTGGTGGTTCTTTTAAGATATTTAAGATAACTCAACCCAACATCAACAATAGTGATATTGGGTCGGAAAATATTACAATAAAGTTCAAAGAAATGAATGATTGAATCTTGCTTAGAAATGGAAAAATAGTTTCAAACTAGGCAAGACATTGAATCAAGCAATTTCTATACCAAAACTGAGGTTTGTGCATAGAAATTCAAGATTATAACATTGCCTAAATGATTTCTGAAAATTCTTAACAATTATCAATCATCCATGTACAAAGTGAGAAGATAAATTATTGAGATGCATTAATACCTTAAAGAGATCACCTCAACCACCATCATCCTTGATCTTGAACCAAGAAAGAGCTTAGCCAACAACCATTACGAAGAAAAACAATTGCATCAACATAAAATAAGAGATTTTTAACATTGAAGAGCCAAAATCAACAAAAGAAAGCAAAATACAAGCTGTCCAGATTTTCGCACAAATCTGTCCTCTAACTTTGGACGAAGTTTTCACCGTTTTCCACTCTGTTTTGAGAGATGGCTATTAGACAGATATTTATAGAGCTTCTTGTCTACTTTCCAGCCCCGAAAAGAACAAGTCATTTGGACATCTGAGTCAAAAGTTATGGTCCAAACACTAGAGGTCTGTCTAGCACATGGAGGGAAAGGCAGATTCGGCCAACATTTTGAGTTGGCTAGTGGACCTCTTTATTCCATCTTTTAGACTATTTTTTTTCTTCTCTATTTACCCCATAATGAAGAATTATTATCCTCCACTTCTTTCTAGTCATGTGCATGCTCTCTTTTTTCCATAATGAAGAATTATTGTACACCAACCATGTGCAATCTCTCTTTTCTCCCACCAACTTTCTACAAATGAGCTGAAATGGGCCTTCAAATCTTGGGCTGAAGTTTGCACAATACATGGAACAAATTTGGGCTGAAGTTTGCACAAAATATAGAGCAAGTTTGGGCTTGAAGTGGATCATCTTTTAGCCTCTTCTTGGATTTGAAATGGGGCACTTCTTTGAACCAAAATTTGCTTCAATCTTTGACTCAATTTCACTTCAATTCTTTGCTCCAAATCCCGGCCTGAAAGATCTCTGAAATACTTCATTTAAGCTTTATAAATCTATCAAAACATTAAACCAAACTTCATTACCAAAGGCACATAAAACTATTATGCGAAACAAAATAAATGAATAAATAAATATGAAAAACTATAAATTTAATGACAATTTTGATGTACAATCACAATTCATTCGTTCCAATTTCTTTTTAAAGAAGAATTGTATGATGTGTCTAATCAATGAGAATAAAGAAAGGAAGATGTGGATAAAGATGGAGGTTAAATGCAAAGCAAGGAGAATTATATGGAAAATTTAGTACTGAGAAGATTCATGATTACTACTTGGGTGTTGCAAATTAGGGATTATTTGAGTCTCAGTAGTATGTGTATTCACATATGCATACTTGATACTCAAGGAGTATAATAGTGTTTACTAATTTCACTTCAATTAGTACATAAAAATTAAGGGAAAATGACTTCTAAATGAACCCCAACCTTTCTCTCTCTTGAACCCAACATTGGCTCCAGTACAACTCATTACTGAAACCACTTCTTTGTTGCCATCTTTGCATCACTTATGCCACCATTCACCTACCCATCTGAGCCCAAGGACGTTGTTGTTCCCTCCAAGTCTCTCGAGGTCAAAATTAGCCACTTCCTTTAACTCAACCACCACTGTAACATAGGCCATCCTCAACCATGAGAATAGCTCAAGCATTAAGACAAGGTAAAAGTTGTCGCTAGCAAACTAACTTTAACTTCTCTCACTACTAATTCTTCTCCTCATAAAAAATTTCTCACTGACTTAAAGCCAAGCTAGAATGGCTTTGCACATGGGTTCACTCAACTAAACTCATGAAAAAACATTAAAAGTGAATTGAAGAACTAGGGGTTTTGTGATGAATTGATAATTGTATTTGGAAGTTTTTTTTTCCATAATTTTGGACATCAAGTAAGTTCATTATTGATGTTTTCAGGGAATGAGTTAGGTTCTGGGATAATTGGGCTTCGATGTGCCCTATTTTTATAATCCATAGCCAGGCTTGCAAGTCACGGTTTAGAGAATTAGACGAGTTCAATCTACCTGAAGGTTGCAGAGACGACCTATTCTGCTAGTTGGTCATTGAAACGCGGAAATCTTTACTCTAATATGTTTATTATGGTTTGGGTAGGTATTGATATTAGATTCTTTTGAATTTGGCTTAGTTTGGAGTAATCATTGTATAATCCTTTTTGAGAATATTACTTATCTGCTTTTTGATCTTTGAACTCAATTGGGTTTGTGATTTTTGGTGCTAATTTACCCAGTTTTGTTTCCTATGCAAGCCGGCATATATACAACAGCTATTTCAATTTAAAATGTACTAACTGTGGTGATAATAATGTGTTCATGGTAATTTCTGGAGCTAGGGTGGATTGGAATCTTGGTGGGTGTTTGAGTTTGATGATTTGAGATGTGCTAGTTCTGACCCATCGGTAAATAACAATGTCACTGTAAAACAAAGGCTAACTCTATATCCAATTTGGAAATTTGCTAAGTGTTGGTTGTTTCTCTAGTGGGAGTGACACAACAATGACGTCACTATCCACAAGCTTGTATGGTGGTTGGTTTAGTCTACGGGATTTGGGCAATATGTTTTGAACTGGTTTAATTTCTATGTTATTCTCTTCAACAATCTTATTCTCTTCTGTTTTGTTTAAACTTCTGTAAATTGAAAAAAAATTCTTCTTAGAAGTCTTATAAAATATTATACCATATTATGACAGTTGTTTGTTTCTCACCAACATGCACCATGTATTTAATATTCTCCAAATGATTTAACACTGGTAGTAGTTAATATTCTCTTATTTTGTCTACGGTTGGCTACATTACCAGCTATCTTTTGCTTGTTTGATTTCGATAATTATTATTGGTTGGAAAGATCCTCCTTTGTTGTAGTTTTCTTGATGATAGTTTTATTGAATTGTTATCACATGTTCCTTGACCAATCCCATGAGATGAATCTGACTCATTTGAGTTTTGAAACCAGAGCAGCCATGTATCCCCATTCTCTCAGGTTGGATTTGTCAATCAAGGGGAGATTTCAGGGTTTGGCTTGTTCAAATAAATTGGCTACATTGTGTAGTACAACTCTGATATTTAAGAATGGGCTTTGTATCTTTGATTTATAGGAGTTAGAGGCAGGACATGTTTCTTCTTTATTGGAATGTTATGTAATGGTTAGGACACTAAGTTGTTAAACAGAATGTGTTGATATCATATCATGTTTCTAAACTATATAGGATAGAGCTTCTTTATGAAATAATTATCATATATTAGCTCACAGTTGTATGTTTTAGAGTTAATTTAATCTTTTTTGCAGGTGGTTGCGATCTCTGATTTGATGGCGAAGTTGAAAAGAAAGCAGCAAATTTTCCTTCCAGCCTTTCATCAAAGATTTTTTATTTATTATGTTGCTATCTACATGATTTCTCTCTTCATTGTTGGCACCATTTTAATTAATATAGCAAGTGAAGTAAGATACTTTGAATGACTAGGGTGTTTGACTATTTTATGCAAACTAGCTTCGTATTTCTTGAATTTATGATTAGATTTGAAGTAATTCGTTGGAATGCTTATTTTAATCCTCATGTTTATACTTGTTGATGTGTATTTTTTCATATTAAGAATATTGGTTGGATTTGATGAATAAATTTATCAAATTGCTATTTTTGTGAACATATTGAAATAGCAATCCCATAAATTATTCATCAAATCCAATAAAATAATTGCTGGCTTGTTTTAGAAAAATAGATATATCACTAAAGGTGTGCCATGCACAGGGTCTTGGTGACAAACAGTTGTCACATAGCCGTTTGAACATTTTTTTAATCACAAAATATTTAAATGGCAATCAAAAATAAATATATCGTGACAAAGGCTTTGTCATCATACATATTCTGACAAAAAAAATTTGTCATTATAAGTAGCTCTATTGTGACAAATTAATCTATCACGATAAATAGACTTCTGGTGACAAAACAATTTTGTTGCAAAATCCTAACTTATTGTGATTACCTGGGTTCATCACCTTAACACATACATATTGCAACAAAAGTATTTGTCACCACAAATTTTCATGTTATGACAAAATGATTTGTCAAAAAAATTAAACCTATTGTGACAAAATTTTTGTTGAGAAAATATTGTGACCAAATTTTTTTGTCATAATATCCTCCTATGGAACGTACTTCTTGTGATAAAAATAGGCAAATGGTGACAAAATAATTTCTTTATTGTGATAAAATATCTTGTCACTATTTGTGTTGTTATTGTGACAAAAAACTTTTGTCACTATATTTATATGATTATTGTGATGAGTTTTTACTTTTGTCACAATAAACTTGTTATGACGAGCTTATTGTGACGAGCTTGTGATGAAATTTTTTCATCATAATTAACCTTTTGTGACGAAATTTTGACTTTTTGTGATAAAAAATTTCATAGCGAAAGCCTGATTTTGTTGTAGTGTATATTATTCCTACATTTACATGTCATTTTAAAAAATATTTTAGCCACTAGAAAATTATTATAATAAGAGAAGATCAATTTAGGTATAAAACTATACTTTTGTGAACATGTACAAATCGAATATCAAATTTTCATATATTTTCTTAACGGATTACTAACAGAAGGGGTTGATTAATACAAATTAATAATTTATGAGCCAATTTGTTATGTTTTAGAATTTAGGGGGTCCCAGTGATACTACGTCATAGTTCAAAAAATGTGTTTGTAATTAACTCAAAAAAGTTAAAAAAAATAAATTTACATATAACATTTTTCTTTATGGATGAATGACTCTTATCCTCTTCTAAAATTATGAGATTAGGGTCTCACATGCCGCACTTCGACAATACTTTGGGGTAACTTAGTGCCTGTTTGGTAGGGCTTAAAAACCAAGCTTTTTTTAAGCTTGCTAGTAAAAAAGCTAAGTTTTTTAAATTTTTTTGCTTTTCTGAATTTAGTTTAGATAAAAATAAACAAAAAAGCAAAAAAAACTTACTTTTATTGACTTTTTTGCTTATAAGCTTATCAAAAAGCCAACTTATAAGTTGTACCAAACGCAGCCTTAGCATCTTATAGGGAACACATGTAATCGACTGGAAAAATGACCCACGCAAACCATCATTTTGTGATGAATTGACAAAATCATGCTAGCTAGCATAATTTGTTTCTCTCATTTTGGATCAGCTTCTTTAATTACCTTTTCTTTTCATTTGATTTGATTTTATTTTCTACATTTTCTTATGGGTTTTTGGTTATGTTTTGATCTTTTTAGTAAAAACAAATTAGTTAAAACATTTGAAAATAGATCAGCTTACAAATTAAGAATAATGTTATAAATAAAACAGTTTCTTAATCCATTTTCTCATATATAAGACTGGTGAATTGGTCTTATGTGCATTTATTAGTATGAGTCTCACTATATTGTATCTTCTAAGTAAGAAAATCAATTGAAAAATTAATTTATGTATAACATTAGTAAAAGGTTAATGCATAAGAGCACTTAGAGGAGGGGTCGTGTGGGTAAGGACACCGGCAGATGGCAAGGGTGTGGGTGTGTGTTTTGATATCTTTTCTTTTCTTTTCTTTTTTTAAATTGATTTAGCTATGTTTTACTAGTATGTGGTTGTTACTATATTATAGGTTAATCTATTAGCAACTAATTTAACAGTTTAAGCTATTAGAGGGAGGTTTCTCAATACGTTCCCTCACTTATAGCCAGAACATGCACCATAGACACATGAAAGTATTGTAAATAGGGTAATGCCATGTAAATATGATTTATATATAGAAATAATGATGTGACCTATTTATATTAATTCATTTGAATAATAAAAAGCACATCCTTGTTATTTACATATAATTAAAAAAATTTCATTGTCACATCATTCCGTATAAATTTTATGTACAAAATTCATATAAACTCATATAATTTTAGTATCTTGCTTATAAATATTAGATAGTCAGAGAAGTTAGGGAGAGATGTGACTTAATTATTAACATTATCAATATTACATGATATTAGAATATGGATTCTAAATCATTTCTTAATACTTTTTCAGCATAAATTGGCATTGAACCAATGACTAGACGACCTTTAAAGCATATATAAATATCTGATCTGGGATTTCAATCATTGATTGGGACCATTTCAATTGTGGGACATGGTTTCCTTTGGTTCTTTCATACGAGTCTTATGCCGATCTTCCTAGTTGAATTAGTGGCTTGTGGTGAAGAGTACATTTGTGGATTGCCTTCGCTCACAATTGCTCAATCTTGGCCAGACTTGCATGATTTGACATTTTGGAGATGAAAACGTCCAATTGGATGAAAAGAAAAATTGCTATTCTTTTAAAAAAATTAGTGTAGAAAATGTTGTATGTCTTGTATTTTGTGGGCTGATATAATTATTTGGTGATATATGTACTTGGGTCGGGTTGTGGAAACCAGTATCTAGTAGGGAATGCAGTATGTGTAGTTTGCTAAATATATGGAGAATAAAATTATTGCTATTCTAGGGTTTGTCAATAAAAAGAATACGTGTAGGAATTCTTGGGATTCAGAGCGTTGGTTGACTTGTAGATAAAAAGGAGTAAGGATTGTACTTTTCTATTGTAGTAGTAGAATTTTTGCTCTCTTGCTTGTGACAATAGGTAGATTTTTTATTCTACCAAACCTGTGTGTTTTTTCATTTGGTGTGCGCGGGGTTGTCGTGGTTTTATTTGTACGCGATTTTAATTCTAGCAGAAAATTAATTTAATATGATGTAATGATAATAATTTTTATTTAACTGTACATAAATTACGTATATCAGTATTTAATTATATAGTATTGACCGGATTAAAAATTAACAAAACACAGCTTAGCGTGTATGATACCACAATTCGCCACATTATTTTCCCATTGCCCAAGCGCAACGGCAGTGGAGTTGACTAGAAGGAATTTGGAGCGACTCCATGATTCAAGGAGACGGGTGGTGGCCTTGGGCTAGAGCTCCATTATTGATTATTCCAAGCTTTGATTAGGTAAGCATTTTTCTGCATAAGGACATAACCTAAGTTTGAGAAAAAAAAAAATTCAGACCTATATTTATAATTATTTATGATAAAATAAGTATATTAGCCCTTAAAATTCAAGTAATTTAACTTTTGTCCTTCTAAAATTTAGGTATTTTAACATTATCTCTCCATCAAATTTTCTCTTAACATTTTGTTAATTTTAACATTTTTCATTTGAACATGTATCTTTTAATAATTTGAAATATCCTGACCTTGTTTTTATCCTTTCCGTTTGCTCTCCCGTCTCCACATTTTTTAACATTTTTATTAGTATCAACACATACTTAAAGTGCCTGCATTCCGCTTGCAGCTAGTACAACCACAACCTAACTTGCACAAGATTAAATAACCGAATCTACTGGTAGAATAGTTAGTAGGGTTGATCAGTAACCCCAAAAAGAGAAAAAAGAAAAAGAATAGTTAGTATGGTTAATTACACTTTGCACTCTTATCCTTTATATTTTATACCAAATTTAACTACATGGGTTTTATTTTTATTTATAATAATTAATCTCTCTCACTTCTAATTTGTTATAATATCAACCTTTTGCTAACTTAGGTTAAAAACATAAACAAAAAATTCACTTGTGACAAACACCTAGCATTTTCAAGGGGTAAATATGTAAAATTATGGCTCATCCTTAATAATCTACCATAAATTTTGCTTAAATCACTCTAAAATCCAAGTTTAATCGATTTTATGATATATATAATGTAATTTAAATTTGTGTAAAAACTCTCAATTCGACTCATGTGCATTTCAATAATCCTTGGGTGGGAAAGGGTTAAATTTTATATCTTTGTCCCCATGAAAAATGTCATGTTCTTGTTACATGCAAATTATTTATTTATTTTTGTAACAAAAGGTTGACATTGTAACTAATCAACAAAATAAAGACTTAATTTGCTATAAATAAAATAAAATTCTTGAAATTAGATTTAGTACAAAGGACAGGGTGTAAAGTGTAATTAATCTTAGTATTTATTTAGTGTCTTTTACTAGTTTCTAATGTATTTAACGTTTGCTGAAGTCATGCATACGTCAAATAATAAAATTTAGTGCCTTTTATTAGAGTATAAAGTGTAATTAATCTAAAATGTAATAAAATATAATATATATGTAATAGGTAAGATGAATTAGAAGAAAAAAAAATTTAATAAGAATGTGGCGCCGTTATTTTTAGATACGATTTTTACATTCTTTCTACATTATTGATGGGTCTCCTATAATAAAATTTAAATTTAAATATCAGTGATCGGTTGTGGCTTTCCCTTCAGCCCCTCCTCGACGAAATTCTTTTACTCCGCCACTCATTGTATGTCTGACACCGGAACCCCACTTATAAAAGCACATCGTTCCATGTTGGTTTGCTCGTCCAAAAGTGCTAAAGAAATATAATATAGAGACGTTATTATGGTGTCATCTTTGCATCTTTTCATGTTTAAGCGCTTGCTCTTCTTATTCTCATGTTTTTATCTCGTTATTACAGGGACTAACTCTTCTTCTTCTTCTATGCAACCACAGTGCCGCGAAGATGAGAGCTCACCCTCGCCGCAGTTCAAGCAAAGCTTTATCATTAAAGAGTCCGCTTCTCGTTACCCTTTTGCTTATCCGAAAGTTGAATCATGGAAGCAGCTCGAAGGTGATTGCTGCTCATGGCATGGTGTCGAGTGCGATGAAATCACTGGTCGTGTGATCGGGCTTGACCTCAGTAGCAGCTTGCTTTACGGTTCTATCAACTCCAACAGTACCCTCTTCAGCCTTGTTCACCTTCAGAGGCTGAACCTCGCTGACAATCACTTCAATTACTCTCAAATCCCGTCTGAAATTGGCCGTCTCTCCAGGCTAACAAGTCTGAACCTATCCAAGTCTTCATTTTTTGGTCAAATACCCTCGGAAATCTCAGAATTGTCCAACTTAGCATCCATTGATCTCTCTTACAATTTGGATTCGCTCTCTTCTTATGGTTTATTGAAACTTGAAAAACCTGGTTTGAAAAGCCTTGTTCAGAACTTAACCAGCCAGCTGAAAGAGCTTTATCTCACCCATGTCAACATATATTCTGTGGCACCTGGTATCTTGGCAAATTTTTCTTCACTGATAAGTCTTTCTCTCGGAGAGTGTGGGTTGTATGGTGAATTTCCGGAAGTGTGTTCATGCTACCGAAGTTGCAGTATCTAAGTGTGAGAAACAATATTAATCTCACTGGTCGTTTGCCAGAATTTCACCATCCTAGTCCCCTTACTGTTTTGGATCTGCATAGGACAAGTTTCTCTGGTAGACTACCAGATTCTATTGGTAATCTTGAATCCTTATATTATTTAGATCTCATGGAATGCAATTTCTGCGACACATTTCCTGCTTCACTCGGTAATCTGACCCATCTCACAGTTCTGGCCCTCGGTGCCAGTAAATTTTCAGCCCAGATTCGCTCATCGTTAACAAACGTGTCACAGCCAACTTGTTTATCACATGGCGAGAATACTTTCAATGCTGGGAAACTATCTTTGGCACTTGGTTCGCTGTCTAAACTCACTTCTTTATCCCTTCCTGGAATGAATTTACAGGGTGAGATCCCCCTCTCTCTCAAACCTGACCCAGCTTTCTTATTTGAGGATGGATTCTAACCAATTGGTTAACCAAATCCCATCTTGGCTTACGGATCTCACCCAATTAACTTTTTTAGATCTTGGGGACAATCAACTGAAGGGCCCAATACCAAGCTCATTCTACCGATTTAAGCGTCTTGAAGGCCTTGCTCTTTCTTTCAATAGCTTGAGTGGTACAGTGGAGCTAGACTTTTTCCTTAATCTCCAAAACCTGACTTGGCTTGAATTATCGGAAAACAAATTGACTCTGCTCACAAAAAACAATACCATTAATGCTACTCTTCCTAAGTTTGATCTTTTATCACTGCGAGCACGCAAGTTAAAGGAGTTCCCAAATTTCCTGAAGTACCAAGATGCACTGACCATGCTAAACCTTCGCCGTAACGAGATTCACGGAGAAATACCAACTTGGTTGTGGAAAAGTAAAGAAACTATGACTATTTTTTACGTTGATCACAACTTTCTGACAGGCTTTGAACCGCATCCACCTGTTATTCCATGGGTATCTCTAGGCGTTTTGGACCTCAGTTTCAACAGTTTGCAAGGATCACTCCCAATTCCACCGAAGTCCGCCCATATTTATTGTGTCTCTGGGAATATGTCAACTGGGAAAATTCCACCATCGATCTGCCATAATAGTTTTCTTTTCATGCTTGATTTGTCTAATAACAAATTGAGTGGCACAATTCCCCAATGTTTGGCAACCACTAGTGCGTCTCTGTTGTCGCTGAACCCAAGTGCCAACAGTTTCCGAGGCACTATTCCTGAAATATTCACTATGGGCAGCGAATTGAAGATGATTGATTTGAGTCAAAATCAATTACAGGGGCAGGTACCAAGATCATTGGCAAATTGTAAAAAGCTGGAGATTCTGGTTCTTAGAAATAATCATATAGAAGATACTTTCCCCATCTGGTTGGCCGCTCTTCCTAAGTTACAGGTCCTTATTTTACGATATAACAAATTCCACGGTGCCATTGAGAATCCTAGTACCCATCCAGAGTTTTCAAAGTTGCGCATCATCAACCTCTCTCACAATGATTTCCCAGGTAACTTGCCGTTTGAGTACTTCCAAAAGTGGAAGGCAACGGAAATGGTTCATGTAGACAGGTTAACATATATGCATGTAAATGTAAGATTTGAACGTACAATGATGGTGTGGAGTGGTAGCTATAATTATTCAATGGTTATCATTAACAAACACACACAAATGATGTATGAGAAAATCCAAAGTGCCTTTGCAGCCATTGATCTGTCAAGCAACAAATTCAAAGGGGAGATTCCGAAATCTGTGGGAAATCTCAAGGGGCTCCATTTGCTTAACCTTTCCAACAATGAACTTCTTGGTCAAATCCCAATATCGTTTGGGGAACTAACGAATCTGGAGTCATTGGATCTATCTCAAAACAAGCGTTCAGGGAGGATCCCTCAACAACTAACCCAACTCACGTTCCTTGCAGTCTTAGATGTTTCTTATAACCATCTTGCAGGGCTATACCTCGAGGGCAACAATTTGATACATTTCAGAACAATTCGTTTGAGGGGAACTCAGGATTGTGTGGTGGCCCTTTGTCAAAAACATGTGAAAATTCAGAGGCATCTCCACCACCACCTTCAGCCTTTCAAAGAGACAAAGATTCAGAGTTTCCAAGTAAAATCGATTGGATTGTTATAATCTTGGGATATGGGAGTGGACTCACAGTTGGATTGGTTATTGGGCACTGTCTAACCACAAGGAATCACGAATGGTTTGTCAAAGACTTTTGGAAGGAGGCAACGAAGAAGGACAAGGAAACATAAGAGGGCGCGAAGAAATTGAACTTTGGTTTCCTTCGGGAGTTTATATGTACGCAAGACTTTTGTAGAGGTGATAGCGAAAATAATTCTGATGTCCAGGCTCCACCATAGAGTTTACCCTAGATATTAGGTGCTCTTTAGAGGGTGACGAAGGATGGGGTTTAGGATGTATTTCTATATATATATATATATATAGATTGTAATCTTTGTTTTTCTCGAGTATTATTTCTTCTACTATTTTGGAGTCCATTTGGACATTCTCTGATCTTTTTTCACAGAGATAAGGCTTTTGTGCCCTTCCTCCTGTCAGGTACTGGTTATCTTTGATTGTTAATGTACTGTTAAATTTTCATACCAAATTTGCCTCCACCTAAGTCGGTTAGTCCAGAGCAAAGAAAGTAGATGTGTGCGTGCGCGTGATATATAATGCTTTCTCGTGTTCATGGGGCCATCCATATATTTGGTGCCACTAAAAAGTTAAATATCAAACGAGAATTGTACAATGCCAATTTTTGTTACCTCGCTTGGGAAGGAGATGAAAAAAAAAAATTATTCAGTGTTCTTACCGTGCAAGTAGGTTCACCTTATTAGATGTGTCCAATAGGTGTATTTAGCACCACCTAGTAAAGGGAATTTATTGCATTTGTTAGAAATAAAACAATAATTACGCAGCGATGCAAGAGCATTGAATAATTTGTCAACAAAATGAGCCCACGTGACTCTCATGTACCCATTTTCCAAGAACAAAAATGACAATTAGTGGCTCCTTCCCAGCCTAACTAGCCTCCGAGTGAGAGGAGCAGAACAGGGCAATGTACAGGAAGAAGAGAAGTAGGGAAGGAGGGGAATAGACGAAAGACAGGCAGCTAGGAACTAAATAAAGTTCTCTGAAAATCTAAAACTAAAACAACATTCATCACCTTAACAGAATAAAGTTCTCTTCTAATACTGAGAGTACCTTTGAAATGCCTAGTGACCAATTTGTATAAAGCATACACCTTTGACATCCATGAAAGGCAAGCCACTGTGAATAACTTGCTGCAAAGGATACTACTTTTCATCACAAAAAAATAAAAAATAAAAAATAACTAATATTTAGAAAGTTCCAACAATAACTATTTGCCTAAATCAGACTCAGCATCCTTACACTTTTCACAAAATATCACATGAAGATCTGTATTTTTAATTACCACATCTAAATCCGTGCATTTACAAAATAAATCTTTTGCTAGCTTTGGTTTAAATTTTAAACGAAACTTGCCATGTGGGCATTTTGCAAAATGCCATGCGGCATTTTTTTTTTCTATTTATTTCAGGTAATAAAAGATAACAAAAAATTGACATTGCAACTTTTGTAAATGCAAGGGCTTAATTATTATAAGCACTTAACACCAACTGCTGACTGTACTTGAATATAAGCACATCAACTCCAAAACAACGCCCACTGCTAACTGAACGTCAATGAATATAAGCCCAATGCAATTCTCATTTTTCCAGCTCAAAACCAGCCAGAATTATATATCAGAAGAAGCTTACTCCCGATAATCTTAGCTGATGAAAGTGATTCAACTGCCACACAAAATGGGTATTAAGGCCCGTTTGGTTTAAGCTTATTTTGAGCTTTTTTTATTTGATTTTTTTTGCTTATAAGTAAACAAGTCAAGATTTTGAAGCTTTTTGACTTTTTTTCTTATCTTATCCAATTAAAAGTAAAAAAGTTCAAAAAATTTAACTGTTTTGCTTACAAGCTAAAAAAAGCAAAATTAAAAAAGTTACAAAAAAGTCAAACCAAACAGACACTTAGTCAAGCTTGTATCGCTCAAAGCCTATCCAAGAATAAATCACTTGTCCCCTCCTCCTGCCTTACCCTTTTGACTGGGGATAAAGTAGGATGAAATATCAACAAAATAAAATTGGATCTTCAAGATGGCTCAGTGTCACGGGCTGGCAGGTCGGGCACCACACGGTGACAGTAATGCGACCCGCCATGATCATAAGCAGCGGAATACACTCGTGAGGCGACTATGCTCCAAGCAATAGTCCCGCCAAACTTAAACACCAAGGCATAAGATTATGCGCTTGTCCAGGATCCATCCGTAATGCCCCGCATAACTCTTTAAGCACGGACCTCTGATGCTCAAGCCATAAGGCAACCCAAGCTATAGGCGATAGCAACGCCATACTCAAATGCGCGCACACACGACAAGCAATGTGCTTAGCGCCAGTCTTTCTCGAAACACAAGCCAAATAGCCATGTGCAACTAGATATGCGCGCGTCAACCAAGCATTACCTGATAGGCACGACGCCTCCATCCTTGAAGCTCTTAGCACCCCGCGTCAAGGTTGCCCGCAAGGAAAGGCACCACCGAATAGCAACTGATAAGCCCACATCATTGTGCCTCCCGACACCAATGCTAGCCAAACCAAGCGGCCGTGTGCACAAGCGTGAACCCAATGCGCAAGTGCACACGAGACACACGGCATGCAAGTGTGCACACCGAGGTCCAATCCGTCATGGACATAAGCCCCACCACTTTATAATTATGGCGTAGCGGGTGCGAATGCCACAACCCCATCCTCGACGCTAATACCCAACATTTGCCCCACCGGGCACAATGCCGCCCATGTAGCCCCTTGACTAGCATGAGGACTGTAGCCACGTGCCACAGCCGGCCCCCAAGTCTCGCCCACTCCCTTGGGGGACTCACTTGAATGCTGTCCCTTTCGGTAGCACCAGGGGGTGGTAGAGTCAACACCATGCCCCCCCTTATAATAGCATTCTGAGCCATCTCCAAACTGATAGGAAGGAACATCCTACCCCCTCGAGGAGTCATAATCCATAAATCCAATAAATATAGAAAATACAAATTACGAGATTGCCATGCCACCGGCCAAACATGCTCAGACATGCCCCACGCCAAGGTCCCTCGCGCCTCCCGACGTGCCACGAGTGGCAACCCGTGACATTCTCCACCACTTCAACCATCATCGTCCTCGATGATGCCAAAGCCCAGTGCCAACTCCTGGCACACGCCACAACTAGAGCAATCAACGCCCCCGTTGATGCCAAGCATAACGCTGAATGCGGTAGTGCTTATATGCCCCCACGATGAGTTGTCACCACTCCTCGCAGACCAACACCTCCGTGTTGATTGCCTACAAATCCGGTCGCCACCAAATCTGCCCCCACAGCTACTCGAAGCAAAGGTTCGCCCAGACTCCCATGCTGAACTCGGCAAAGCAAAACAAGACACCTTTTCCACCACATAAAGCAAACACAACTCCTCTGAGTAAATGCCCCATACCATATTACTCCATCCGTCGACAATATGTACCTGAATAAGCGCAGTCCGTTGCGCACAAAAGAAAGGCGTGCATTGGCCGTCATGCACCCTCCACCACTTCGAGGTGTCGATGCCCTCATCGACGAGCACTCCGCGTGCACCCTCTACACAAACTCCACAGCTGAACCCACAAAAGTTCACTTGACATCAGAATTCACCCTGTGCACGACCCAAAGATGCCCTCGCGATAACCTGTGGTTCTGTCCCACACTAGTTCCCATCTGACTGGCACTCCCACCGGATGCAAGTCCGTCTGCACTGTCGAAGTAAACACTGCCCACTGGCAAACGGTTCCAACTATTGAAGTTCCCACAATGTTGCTCCAGTACCTCAGTCCTTAGACCTTCACCTGAAGACAACCCATGCTGTTTCAGTGCCTCAGCTCTCTAGCCTTCACCCGAAATCAGCCCACACTGTTCCAGTACCTCGGCTCTTCAGCCTTCACCCGAAATCAGTTTGCAAAGCTTCAGTGTCTGATCATCTGATCTTCACCCAAAGTTTGCCCCACATGCAGCTTTAGTGCCTGATCCTCTGATCTTCACCCAAAGTCTGCCCACAATGCAACTCCAGTGCCTGATCCTCTGATCTTCACCCGAAGATTGCCCACAATGCCTCCCTCCGCCGAAGGACTTTATGTCTTGATGAACCCTCGCTACACGGTGCTCTCTAGCAACGATGAACTCCTCTGAGTCACCTGGCATCCACTAGCCAACATGTATCACAACGAGGCAAGACCACCCAAAAGTTTTAACAAAACACGCTCTTCACAATTGCCAACAGCCAAGCGCAGAAATGAGCACAATTCACTAAGCAAGCACGAAGGCAACAAAGTAACCATGCAATAATACGAGCAAAGCTGCCAACGGTTTTGGCCAACTCAAGGGTCAAATAAAGGCAAGTAAATCCCCACAACACAAAGCAAGTTGTACAAGCTCACATACTGCAGAAACAACCCACCAATCCAACAAAGCAACACTACTAGCTGTGCACCAAAATCATTTGATCTGACACACAGAAGCGTTTATGCACTACAAAGTCGGTCCCATGCACATCCTTAAGAAGGCCTGCTGCACTGTGCACCACGACCACAATCAAAGGACCGAGCGCGCGTCCAAAGCTTGTTGAAGCGGCCATTCTAAGAAAGTACCAAAGGGGTTCAAACAGCAACCAAGTCCATTGATACCATATGAATTCAGCCCACATAGACTGGAAAACTGCTAGCTCGGGCCACCAATCCATTCGTCACAAGATGGAATGAAACTCGCTCCACCGATAAACCTGACAACCAACAATCTGAAGCAAACAACCCACTGGGAGAAGTTCACCACAACTGAAGAGTATGCCCACACGGATAAGAGAAGCAACACCCAATTGATGCACACCACGATGGTTAGTGCTCTGATACCAACTGTCACGGGCTGGCAGGCCGGGCACCACACGGTGACAGTAATGCGACCCGCCATGATCATAAGCAGCGGAATACACCCGTGAGGCGACTATACTCCAAGCAATAGTCTCGCCAAACTCAAACACCAAGGCATAAGATTATGCGCTTGTCCAGGATCCATCCGTAATGCCCCGCATAACTCTTTAAGCACGGACCTCTGATGCTCAAGCCATAAGGCAACCCAAGCTATAGGCGATAGCAACGCCATACTCAAATGCGCGCACACATGACAAGCAATGTGCTTAGCGCCAGTCCCTCTCGAAATACAAGCCGAATAGCCATGTGCAACTAGACATGCGCGCGTCAACCAAGCATTACCTGATAGGCACGACGCCTCCATCCTTGAAGCTCTTAGCGCCCCGCGTCAAGGTTGCCCGCAAGGAAAGGCACCACCGAATAGCAACTGATAAGCCCACAACATTGTGCCTCCCGACACCAATGCTAGCCAAACCAAGCGGCCGTGTGCACAAGCGTGAACCCAATACGCAAGTGCACACGAGACACACGGCATGCAAGTGTGCACACCGAGGTCCAATCCGTCATGGACATAAGCCCCACCACTTTATAATTATGGCGTAGCGGGTGCGAATGCCACAACCCCATCCTCGACGCTAATGCCCAACATTTGCCCCACCGGGCATAATGCCGCCCATGTAGCCCCTTGACTAGCATGAGGACTGTAGCCACGTGCCACAGCTGGCCCCCAAGTCTCGCCTACTCCCTTGAGGGACTCACTTGAATGTTGTCCCTTTCGGTAGCACCAGGGGGTGGTAGAGTCAACACCATGCCCCCCCTTATAATAGCATTCTGAGCCATCTCCAAACTGATAGGAAGGAACATCCTACTCCCTCAAGGAGTCATAATCCATAAATCCAATAAATATGAAAAATACAAATTACGAGATTGCCATGCCACCGGCCAATCATGCTCAGACATGCCCCACGCCAAGGTCCCTCGCGGCTCCCGACGTGCCACGGGTGGCAACCCGTGACATTCTCCACCACTTCAACCATCATCGTCCTCGATGATGCCAAAGCCCAGTGCCAACTCCTGACACACGCCACAACTCGAGCAATCAACGCCCCCGTTGATGCCAAGTATAACGCTGAATGCGGTAGTGCTTATATGCCCCCACGATGAGTTGTCACCACTCCTCGCAGACCAACACCTCCGTGTTGATTGCCTACAAATCCGGTCGCCATCAAATCTGCCTCCACAGCTACTCGAAGCAAAGGTTCGCCCAGACTCCCATGCTGAACTTGACAAAGCAAAACAAGACACCTTTTCCACCACATAAAGCAAACACAACTCCTCTGAGTAAATGCCCGATAAAATAGGAATGATGCGCAGTCAGTAGTGCCCGGTAAAACAGGCCGGTAAATTGATTGTCCTGTCACAAACAAATAGCTAATTATATAGGCAAACCACAGGATAAATCAGGACTTTTTTTGGTTGCTTCGGAATTAAAAACAAAGCAGCAAACTAGTCTCTAGCTACATAGTTTCTTGTCATGTCGTCCACTAAGAGTGGTCCAACTTGCAATCTACACAAACTACACTGTAAATTAGCCATTGATAGCAATCAGAATAAAATAAATGAGGTCCAGTCCGGTACTATGGTCAATATTCTTGGTTTACACTAATATTATAGTAGAATGGCTAATCTTCTCAAACACATCAAACCACGGGAAGTATGAGAATACAACTCCAGAAACGTGGGCATTGTCTTTTGAGTGTTGCACAGTTCCATACAATGAACTCTTTAACTGTTGAGTAAAATCTGGCTGTACCACAACACCTTAGGCTTCTTTCCAGAATAAGTAAGTTAATAAATGTTTATCCAGTTCAGACATTGTTCCTGCTGACATTGTTTTATCTGACTGCTTCATTCTTATTAGGAAAACCTTGAAGAGAAGGTACCCAAACTCACGAGATTTTACTATTCTACTGAATTTAATGCGCCGGGGGTGACTGATATATGATATTGAGGGTTAGATATGCCATGCCAAAGGGAGAGGAGGGGTTACAATTGATCCCAAAACCCACAAAGTTGGTTACACAATCAAACCATCTATAGCCTGTGGAATTGCCAAGGCTAAGTAGATCCAGCAAAACATCAACTAACACAATACTTCAAATACTTCGCAAGGAATTATCACAACCCTTGGCCTCAGTGCAGCCATCTTAATTAACAAGAACTCCATTTAACTAAATCACTCAGTTGATGGGGAAAGTACAGGTCGATTTATCAACCCCTGATAAAATAGCCGTGTAACCACCATTGCATTTTCCAAATTTAGACATTAAATTACTTCTAAAGATACTTCTTATCTATCCTACCTAAGACATCTTTTATGATAATTTGTCCAGTTCTTTTTTTTTTTTTTTCCTTTTAGAGATCCACACCACCATCTTGTTTCCTCTATAACTAAGAATGTGGAGGAAAATATAATGCACTAACAGAGTAGCAACTACTTCGATGACTTTTCCTCTTGCCTTCCGTTCTAAATGGTTCATGATTCAATTTCAGATGTTTTTTTTTTTTTTTTCTCTCTTGTACTTTTAAATTGACTGCCAAAAATTTTATTCATGGAATCTTCTTCGAACTATTTGCCCCCAAATGAAGTTTCTTTTCAATTTTATTATTCCTTAAAAACTTAAAAAAAAAGTGCAAGTTGCAAGGTGCTAAGCTATGTTAATTCCTTTAACCTTCATAACAAGCATCCAACGTTGAATCTTACATATTTCTTTCTTTCTTTTTCAACCTTTATTTTTTTTTTTTTTTGTTGGGGGGGGGGGGGGATTTGGGTTATTAAACATTATCACCAGCAAGCTACATCACTAATCCATGACAATATTTTCCTATTGTTTACTCAATTTATACAGTGAAAGCATGAAAAAAGATGTTGCCTCTAATTTTTATTATATTATACTTACAAAAAAACTGATAAGAAGTTGCTTGTGACGAAACCAATCATGTGGCTTCGGATGGAGTCAGCTAGATTTGGAAGGTGATTGGGATTAAGGCTTGTTTAGTTGAGGCCACTGATGTAATAACTCATATTACTTTGACATAATTACCAGAACATCTGTCTTTCTCAAGGTAATTCGATATCGACTTTTCACCTGGGATCCAGATGCATGCCATGGTATAGAAAGGTCTATATGATTTCCATTGGTATACAACTGGAACTTCTATTCGCATTAATGTTGCATAATGCCCTCTTCCTTCGCTACAGTAATTTCTAGTATCAACCAAAATTGTGACACAAATAGTAGCTTTTCATCTACTTCTCTCTTACTAGATACTAGCCAAAAGGGAACAAGACAATCCTATCCCTTGAACATAAAGTATGTATGCATGTTACATGGCAATCTATTTCTTAATAGAGAGAGAGAGAGAGAGAGAGAGAGAGAATTAGAGTTTTGCAGAAAACGCTACTTTGATTCCGATGGAAGAAAAGGATTTATGTGAGAGCATAGTCCTGAATAATTACGAACACGAGATTAAAAATTAAATACAGCAATATGATATGTTCAATGCAATATAAAAATTGTAAATAACAAAACAGCTGCATATTAAGTGAAATAACAGATGGATTTCAAATATGAAGCCATAATAAAGTTACTGGGTCAAAGTAGTTAGATAGTTAAAAGGTGTATAGAGTGCATACATGGAAGAAGTTCACAAAGGGAGGGTCATCAGGAACATCTGCGACGTTGGAGGAAGTTGATGATGACTGCTCTAGCGGACCGTCCATTATTGCCATATTTGGGACCGCTTCCAGTTCTTCAAACTCACTGCAGTGAAGCATAAGTAGCATAATTTTCAAAAAATAGTAAACAAACTTTCAAATCATGCGATATGTCAAATGAATGTTATTTAGTCGTAAGGGGTGTCAGCCAAAGACCGAAGTATATGATACAAGGGATTCAAAGAAATGATAGCACAGTGACGGTATATTCACAAGATCAGATACTCTCTAATAAAGAGACATGTTTAGTTACCCAAAAAAAAAAAGATGACTAGAAAAGACAATGAACTAGACTCACATGACACATGCATTACATATTTGTCTCCATGAAACCCAGAACTTTGGACAGGTAAATTATCAGCTCGATGTTTAAACCAGGAGCAGAAATACCAAAGTAGCAACTCTGCAAGTACTCTACAAAGAGAAGCACGTGCAAAGGCAGCCCATTGCATCACCATGTATGAAAACACAAAAAATTATGGGCACATCAGGGCCAGGGAGCTAGGGTAATGTTTAAATCAAAACCTCTAAAGCAAGAACTAACGAAATGGAAATTCTCCATCAGACGACTGTGCGCTCGGTGACGCCTAAAGTCTTATACTTGATGGTTTGGGTGCGGTCTTGTATAAAGAGGGCTTATGAAAGTCGAAAGCTTAGTGACGCAGAGCGTCGATACACCGCCCAAGAGAAGGAGCTGTTGGCTCGGGCAGAAGATAGAAAGGCTAAGACAAATCCGCTTCCTAAGTCACTCAGGTATGGCTTTGGTTAAGTAAATTGACTCCATCTTCACCAGAATCATATAAAAAGACGTTTCTACATAGGTAACCGGAAAAAACTCTTCTACCTGAACCCGATATATACATAGATATATATCTTTTATATGTCATTTATGTGAAGATTTCACACAAATAAAAGAAAAATTACAAGACAAGACTAATTCAAATTAAAAGTCATGTATTCCATAACTTGAACTTCCAATTAAGTACAAATTCACTTTCTTTTCTCTTTTTTTTTTTTTCCCGATAAAGTAAATAAAACACAGAAAAACTACACCATAGAATCTAACTGAGCTAAGTCACACAAGTTTCTTTGGTAGGACTACCAAAAGAAGAGTGATAGAGCTCACCACCCCTTGAAAAGCTAGCAAACCAGTGCGCGCACCTATTAGATTGGCGAGGACATGCACCAGATGAAAGATCAATTTGCTGCATGCATAAACGAGCTGTTCGATATCATCAATCAGCGACTTGATCTCCCAACTGACACCAGGATTTGAACCATCTAGGCATTGAATGAGCAGAATCCGATTCAAAGATGGCTTCTTGGTAGTTGAATCTTCCAGCCATTACACAGGCCTCGGCAACAAGGGCTGATGAAATTTTTAATTTTTCCTAAGTTCATATCGATGATTTCCCTTTTCGAGTTCCTAGCAACCACAGCAAAAGCACCTTTCTAGCAACCACAATTAAGCTTTATACACTGACCTCTTGGGGGACTCCACCTGAGGTTTCTAGGTCTCTCTGTGGCATTGTCAGGTTTATGAGGTTGAGAAAAAGCAGCTTGCAGGAAATCAAACATGGCCACCTTTGCTCTTCTAATAGTAGACATGTACAGGATTAACCTTCTTACTGTTGAACACAAAGCCAGTTTGATATTTCCATATGTTCCAACAATTTTGAGCAATTAAAGCCAAGGATTCGGGATCGAAGGAGTTATCCTGAGAACAGCTTGGAACCAGTGACTGGCCAAACGAATAGCATCCCTATTTGCGCAATAGGATAGACCACTGCTAAACCAAGCTGGATGTGTCCAAAGCACACCTAAATAGAACATGCACAATTCAACCTTGGCACTGCAGATAGCACACCAATGATTTTGAGAGCCCTTCCACCGAGCAAGTCCTTTACTTTAGCAGCCTGAGTATTGCAAATCACCCTCTGCAGGAAGTGCTTTACTTTTGGATGAACATGGATGTGCCAAACCTTTTTCCACAGAGCAGGAGGAAGATGTTGGGAAGACTTAGCCTTCTTCATCGTGTCTTGGATCTAGCTGAATAGATACACGGAGAATCTGGATCCCACAATAAGGAATCTTCCCCACCTGAATACCTGAGAGGGATTCTCATGATAGCAAAAGGTTCCTCGGAGAAAAGGTTTCTAACGTTTCATCCCACACCTAAGTTGCTGGGAAGAAAATATCGTTCACCATTGTCAGCTGTCCAAAGAAAGGCCCAAACCAAAACTTGAAATTTTTAACACATGGAAACCAGCCATCCTCCCAAACTCTGACGTGTTATCCTGAAGCAACATTCCACCACAACCCTTCTTATCAAGTCTTCCTCAATATAATCGGAATTAAAAACATGCCACATAAATTGGTAAGCAAAATTTGTGAACATTTTTTGGTATGTATGGGCATTACTCTAGTAGATTTGGTGACATAGGAGCTTGAAATGTATTTGAAAGGTTCTCTCAATCTTTGCATAGTCATGAAACACTAAATTTAACCACAAAAAAAGGAACAACATACCATCACAAATAGCTTGTATTAAGACTTAGGATAATTAAAGACATGAAATAAAAATTGTCACTGGGTTAAAGACATAAACGGGCTTCTATGCTGCTCTAAATCTCTGCAAGAGATTATAGGTAGTGTATTTATTTCCTGACCATTAGAGGCACCTCAACTTCCCTACAGATCCTATACAGCTATAATGTACTATTACAACGGATATTTGGAATATCTGCATCTATCCACAGCATAGCAAGGAGGAGAAATCAACTGCTGCAGAATGCCCTACAAAATAGGAAACAGCAGCAAGAGAAAACACCACGAGGAATAACAGCAATTGCATCAGTATGCTCAATTAGGCAAACTGTAAAGGTAATGGGCTCAACTACGCTAGCCAAGCAAAATAAACCAAGCGAATAATTGGAATACAGAATTATTTGTTCGAGGGATTATCTTAGTACACATTGTCAATGTCATATTGTTTGAATGGAGCAGGATGGCACGATAAAATGTTTGCATTTAGAAGGTAATTATGCAGAACGAATTGAATTGTTTTTGTTATGGAAAAGGTGAAGAGTAAAAAAAACTTTACATTTGGATTTTGGCTACAATAACCAAGTGCATCAAATTTAGAATGATTTGATTGGGCTATTTTCCGGTCATCAACGAAGCTAATTTTATTGGTTCAGTATCCTCTTCATTTTTACTTTTATTTCTTCTTTTTAGCTGGCATAGCAACCTACACTATATTCGTGCTATTATTCTCTTCAATAGAGTAGAATTTTGGAGACTTGTTATTTTGATTCTGAGATTTCACTAAGCCCCTGTGAGGGTAGACCTTTCTTCTTCTTCTTCTTCTTCTTCTTCTCGACATGAATTACCAAACTACTGTTGACAACTGACAGCGCCGTGGATGGCAATAGCATATAAATTACATCTAGAGCACCAACAATGTTGACTGGCCAAGGAAGTTTACCAATTTTGCTTGTAGCTCGTGTTGAAGCGTTGCTTTCTCTTCTTCTAGCTTTGAAATAAATTTATAACATTCAGCTGAATGTACCTGCAAGAAGGAACATAAATCAGAGTACTAACTAGAGTGTTGGCTACAAACACAATATAACCAAACCAACACAAGATATTACCATTACTTCAACTTAGATAATGAAAATTCATTTCATCCTTTTTGTTTGAACTTCAGGCAATTCTCAAGAAAAAGACAGGAAAAAATGTTTCACCAGAGTCGAGAAACTCAAGACTAATAGGAATGCATTGACCAATATTTCACTAATTAAATAGTGGGTTATAATTAACCAAGGCATACCCTAGATTCAATCAGGTTTACGGTTAATGCTCCCATACCTATTTATTTATACCTTATTTGGAATCTCCTGTACAAAGCAAGAGTAAGGGCCAAATGAAGGCAAGGCAGTAATCCAACTCCAGAGCTCTCTAGTATTCCATGTCCTGCAAGGCTCTATTGCATGTGGGGTCCCCCGCTACACCACTATCAAACAAGCTAAAATCATCTGTAATATATTTCTCCCAATTCACAGCAATCCACAAAAGACCTCAGAGGACAGTCTTACAAGTGATGTCCTCTGAGAAAACATCCAACCACTAATGCAATTCCCCAACCATTGCTAAACACAAGGCCTAAAGATTCTTAAAAATACCCATCATCAACAAAGGACATAAATTAACACACATGTAAATTAACAACATGTCACTTTTGGTGATGGGACTTCATACGAAAAGGACCATCGAGCCTCCTTAACCACTGTAAGAATGATTGATCTCCATTAAAATAATTCCAGCTTGTTCATTCCCAAAAGTCATGAGGCATCTAAACTATATAGACTCCTAGACAAGTGAATAGGCCTAGTTATTCTAAATAAGAAGACTCTGCATACGACCTTCTAAATAATAGAATTTTTAAATACTGAGTATATAAAAATGTCCTTATGACAACTAAACTTTGAATAAAACTAACAACTAAACATATAGTGTTTTCATTTATGATCCAAATAAACTAATGTAAGGCCATGCATTAACCACATACACATACCTACAATCCAAGATTTCTTACATACAGATAGTTATAAATAGTATCAAGTATGCACAGATAAATTTAGGAATGAGCATATATTTATATAACTGAACTCATTATGCAATACCACTCTTCTTCTATTCGTTCCAGAGATATGTTTGTCTCTATCTTTGTATGTGAATTCATTCTGTTACCCAGGGGTGGAGCTAGCTCAAGCCTTGCCCCCTGAAATTTTAAAAATTATATTTTTAGCGCCAGTTTCACAAATAGCTTTCAATTTGCCACTTAAAAATTCATAAATCCCCCACCCTCAAATATTTAGAAGTTCGTTTTTACCTTCAGTTTTAGAAATATTTTCCAATATGCCCCTGATAGTTTATGAATAACCCCCTCAAAATTTTAAAATTTAATTTTTAGCTACAGCTTTAGTACTATTTTTTATTTAACTCCCTGGAAATTTATAAATGTTCTCTTGAAAAGATAAATTGTTTTAAAGACCAATTTACATAAATATATATATAATACGTTTACATACATTATGCATAGTTAATTTGTCCTATTGCTTTTTTTTTCCCCCCGAAATCAAGTGTCCTACTATTAATTACAAAAAAAAAAAAAAAAAAATTCTTAGTTGTGATTAATGGTTCCGCCAACCCCCCCCCCCCCCCCCCCCCCCCCCCCCCCCCCCCCCCCCCCCCCCCCCCCCCCCCCCCCCCCCCCTTCTTTTTTCTCCTCTCCCTTTAGTCCACTTTTCTAGCTCCACCACCACCCTTACCCACACAACTAACAAAGTATTTATTCAGTTTCCATATTTCATCATCGAAAGTAATCATTGTACACATAATTCTAATTAGCTAGTTAGAGAATACTGAATTTACCTATTTTTCATCATTTTCTCTCCAAAGCCGTTCATTCTCTACCTCCATTTTTCGGATTGTTTCCTCATATTCCATTATACATGCCTGTCAAAAGACCATATCCCAGAATTTAGTCTCAAAGAGGGGGAAAAAAGGGTGAAAAGCTCAAATTTCGAAACAAACAGTTGTTTCTATTTCTCTAGGATGGAATATATAGAGATAAATTAAAAAATGTTTCCTAAAAAATGGGACTTCCATTTATGTATCAAAACCAAAGAAGCAAACTATATCTAGGCTTACCTTAATTTTTATTTTTCCCAAATTTGAAAAGGATACACCTCCTTTCAGATGAAGAAACTAGTGACAACATAGTCGTAATCAATTAATCAGAAAAATCTAAAATAGTTTATTCCTAGCACTGAATATACATAAATTTACATATGAACTTTCAAAAATATATGCAACTCATTATGCAGTATAACTCTTATTATTATTAATATAAGTGTGTATGTATACAACCCACAAGCTGCACAAGCACCCTTCGTCTTCAAGTTTCATCATCACATACCCATTACACATCTAATTCCAATTGGCTAATTTGAGAGTGACAAGTTTACCTTTTCTTTTTCCTTCGCTTGCTGGAGCAGCTCATGCTCTCCCTCCAATTTTAGAAGCTTTTCTTCGAGTTCGACTAGACATGCCTGTCAAAAACTACACATTTTAACCATGACCAAAAAAATTGTAACCTTGAACAAATACTGTTCTCCTTTTCTCTAAGAAAAATTGGAACTTTCGGTCGCTGAAAGGGACAAAAAACACTTAATATTTGGAAGAGAAACTGACGTCAAACACGCAATCAATAAATCAAACCCCCGACCAAAGGAATTCTTGAATTAAAGAGAAGCCAAAAAGAAAGCCCCACGTCATATGCAACTAATAGAAATTGTTGATTGATGCACATCTACAAAACTACAAGGAAAAGGGGGAAAAAACCTAAGAAATAAAAAACCTCATCGACTTCCTCATCTTCTTCGCTGTTGAACATGATTTCTATGTCTTCCACTCCGTCGCCAAAATGGGTTACCTTAATTCCAGAAGTTCCTCCTCTGGCCATTGTGCTGTCCGCTTTGCTTTGAGAGGGACACAGGTCACACAGAGCACTCATATGCCGAGTGGCGTAAAGTCGAGAATCAAGATTGGATTTAAGCATAGCTACCAAGAAACTTATTTTGGAGGGGAAACGCGTTTTCAGGGAAGCGCATTTCTGATACCGGTAAGAAACTTGTTTCAAAATTTTAAGCAAACGTTTAGAAAACATGGGAAAAACATTTCGAAAACTCTTCGGAAACGTCTAGAAAACTCTTAATATACTTAACGGAAACTCTTGGAAAACTTAAAAGAAACGCTTGGGAAACTTAAAATATTAATTTTTATACATTTTTTTCCTTAAATTCTAACTAAGTATCTATGAAATTATTCCTATAGGTTTCTACTAAGTTTCTCAAAGGTCTCTACTAAGTTTGTTAAAGGTCTCCACTAAGTTTCTTAAAGCTCTCCTATGAGTTTCGCAAAAGTTTCTTATAAGATTCCTATGAAGTTTTCCAAGCGTTTCTTGCTTTCCGTATTCCCCTATATTTTTTTAGCCACATTTCCCGCTTCTGTTCCCCTAACATTGCTCGCTTCCGCATCCCATTTTGGTAGTATGGACTTAAGCACTTGGAATTGGATTATATCACCCGTTGGCCCCACATAATGATGCATTTGGATGCAAAATTTTGGTCTGGATTACTTCTCCAAACGGGATGACAAGCTCATTCAACTGTGCCAATAATAGAGAATGCTTGTTTAGCTCATGATTTGGGTGTGGTATCAAATTATATATTTTTGATATGTTTTTAATAGTTAATATACAAAATTATTAAACAAATTTTTTTATAACTTCTTAATAATAGTTAAAATATCAAATTTAAAATTAAAATTGATAAGTTAATATATTCTTATACCAAGTATTGAAATAATAAATAATAAAATAAAATTGTATTTACTTGGCAATTTAATTTAGCTGTTTTGAATAATGTCTTAAAATTTTGATGTATATGAGACAAAAATACTATCTAATAACACAAACAAAAAAAAAATTGCTTATAAATGTCATCATATTTTTTATCTGACTGTTCAACTAATGTTTGTAGGGTAAATTACACTGACCACCCTTGAGGTTTAAAGAAATCAAGATAGTGCTCCTCACATTCTGACAATTACACCGCCTTCCCTTCCTTTTGAATTTTGATAACATATTCCCCCTTCTGTGAAATTGCCGTTAGCAAATATAACGGAAAGGTTGATGTCAATGTAATTATTTTCTAAAATTCCTATTATACCCTTGCCAAGTGTCAACCAATTAAATTGGTGAGGCAATAATCAAACTAATTACTTTGTTGATCAATCAAATTATGCCACCTATTCTCATTTACATTTCATAACAATAATTAACAAAAATTTAATAAAAATAATTTTTTTTATCTCACCCACTTCCTCCACAGTCCACGCACCCCTCCTTTGTCTCACTTGACCTATCAGCTCACCCACCATCACCCATCATCGGCAACGGCACCGGCAGCCCCTCCACCTCACTCCCATCCCCTATGGCCACCACCCCCACTGCCCCCACTGCCCCCACTGTCATTGGACTACCCCCACTGGTAGCCCTTGCCGAACTACCCCCAAGCCACACCAATACAGCACCAACCAGTACGACACTTTATTACCCACCTCTTCACGGTTTGGCAACACCTCTCTCTCTCTCTCTCTCTCTCTCTCTCTCTCTCTCTCTCCACACTCAAACCCATCACTCTCCATGGCCACCACTGAAATCACCCCCATCATCACTGTCGCATGACCACTTGCACTTAAAGGGTTTACACATATATAGATAGAGGGTTTTGCATATATATACACATATATGTACATGGACAAATGAGTTAAACTATAGCTGAATTTTTTAGCTTAGAGAGAGAGAATGTAATTGAATACATGCATATGTATATAAGTGTATAACTTAAATCTGGTGTGCTATATGTATATATATATGTATAATGTAGACGATAAAGATGGCCACCACCCAGGCAGTACTGTAAATTGTAACCCACGAAGATAATTTCCACAATTTCAAAAAAGCAAACAATTAGTCAGATTGCTTTCAACCACCATGGGTTTGGACTTCTACTAATTGCATCAAATATCTCTCCTACCAGTAACAGCCATGAGCCCATGACCCACAAAAGAGCAAACAATTTACAAACCAATACATTTGCATAGAATTGGCTAGATTTTATTAGAAAATAAAATAGGAAGAGAAGAGGGTACTTTAGATAGAGAGAGAGAGAGACAGAGAGAGTGATGATTTGGTGGATTAAGTAAACAGATGATCTGGTACATTGAGTAAACAAAGGACAAAATGGGTCTGTTGAGAGAGAGAGAGGGCAGAGAACTCAACCTGTTACATACATAAATCGGTGATTGTGGGGATGCAATTAATTTGGTTGGTTAAAGGTGATGGTGGGTCTTGGTAATGATGACGGGATGAGGTAATGGGAGATTGGCAATGTTTGGTGGAAGGAGTTAGCCAGAGGAGGAGGTGATGTAGGTGGCCCTGTAAGGGTTGGGTGATGAAGGGGATGAAGAAGGGGTGAGTGGTCCGGCGAGGGATGTGGCTAGTGGAGGTTAGGGGAGGGGTGCAGGGAGGGGGCGGTGTGTATGGTGATGATAGGGAATTAGGGATTCTGATTTTGAGTTGTGGCATTTAGAAGAAAATTAAGGGTATTAGTAAGGGCAAAAAATAAATTTATTTATTCTATTAGCCCAGTTAACTGACTGTTAGTTGGAAGGAGGAATTTGTTATAATGTTTTAAAAGTAAGAAAAGACAGTGTAATTATCAGAATGTGAAAAGTACTATCTTAGTTTTCTTTAAATCTCAAGGGTAGTCAGTATAATTTACCCATGTTTGTATGATACCCGTACCATTAAATATTTGTATTTTTGGCATTCTCATATTTTTATGCCGAATTTTGTGACTGTGTTTATTTTTAAAAAAATATATTAAACTCGTACGTATTATGGACCTTTTTTTTTTTTTTTTTTGCGTCCTGCATTTTACTAACTATACTATGGAGAAATAAGGATAGAGCTCAAATAGAGAAGATATATCCTCCTTTTAGACACCTTTTCCTTATTGGCAAGGGAAACTAGGCTTTAAGAAACCATGGAGAAGTTTTTCTCTTAGTTGGACCGACTTGAAGGTAACTAGACTTGCGTGGATTGTAGTGCTGCAGTGACACTTTCATCTCAAGCCACAAGACCTTAGAGTTCCTACGGTGCTTGCCAAGTCATTTGGCATACATAGGTGTCACGGATCAACACTTTTTAAGTGAGCAAGATCGTGTGGCACTTGTCTTGGGCGGCACCAAGCAAGTCAGCCAAAGGGCTACCTCACAAGTTAAGCCAACACATATACCTGAAGTTGCACAAGTGAGCAAATTTAAAGCAACAAGCTAAGAACAAGTAAAGCAACAACCGAGCAAATGACACAATTTGCAAGCAACAAGTTCACTTTTATTGCATGAACAAAGCAACTCCAGACTAAAATTAGGTGGGGAGTTTAGATAACCAACAACCGACAAGTTAAGGACTTAGACTCACCTTACTATCCTCCCTTATATATGCTTTTTAAGCCATTTCAAAACTGGTAGTAGGAAACGTGATACCCCTTTAAGGAGTCGTAATGGGTCTACAAAAATATATACAAGGCATTTGGCAAAACCCTTTTACATACATCTATATATAATCCTAAAACTAATTTTTTAGCCCTTCAAAAAAATTACAACACCTCTCCTCGATAGGGCTAGGACACGACTAACTTGGATGCCACACCCCTCGTCAAGAGAAAATCTACACGTGCATCTGACAGCAAACCTACATTTCTAGACTCTATACAATATGTACAGACAAGTTTGGGTTAGCACGAGACTAGAAAATGAGGGTATGGACCTAGCCTTGAAGTGCAGCTCGTGACACTAGGAATACCTCCCCTTCTAAGCAAACTCACGTGGTTGAACTACTTATGGGGTACATAGAATGGAAGCACTCAGTGGTGGTCCCACAAGGAGGGCAGGCATGGGCCACAGCCCATCCTAAGTTTTAAAAAATTAAATTAGTCCTAATATATTTTTTTTAGTATTTATGATAAAATAGGTATATTAGCCCTTCCCCCAAAGTTTTAAAAAATTTTCTTATACCCTTTATACTGTTGAGTATTTATAATAAAATAGATATGTTGTCTCTCCAAACTAAAGTAATTTTGCGTTTACCCACCTAAATCTAAGTAATTTGCCTTACCCTTCAAGTCTAAGGATGATAATTTCTTGACGTCACAACCTAAATCCAAGATCTCTACTTCGTAACTTATAGTCCTCTTTAGTTTTCTTGTTGTCACAACCTGAGTATAACTTTTCATCCTACTAGCACACTTCTTTTGTTTCTAGATTAAGGAAATTGCCAGGTTTGATGATTTGTTGTCTTTTGATTAAAGGAACCTAAGTGGGATTTGGATTCTCTCCATTCCATAATTTGAAATGGAGATCTCCATTCCATAATCAATGGACTCCTGTAATCTTATCACATGTTTTACTAAAACTATAACGTTTTGTATTAAAATATGTTTCCTTATATATAACTATAAAATTATTTATTTTTAAATAAATTTTAAGTTAATTCATCTGAACTCTTTATTTTTAAGTTAGCTGATGTGTTAACAACTCAATCAATGGAATGAAGAGAATACAAATCCGTCTAAGCATGCTGATTTTGCTCAACAAGGTCTTGATGATCTCATGATCAGTCTATTCCATCGTCCCTCCTCCCTCCTCTTGCAGCTTGACGATTGTAGGATACATAGGCCAGCCAAAGTGTTGTTCTTATGCCAAGGATATATATATATATATATATTGATGAGTCACTATCAACCAAAAGATATCAATCAAGCACATCCCCGTAGTCTCTTCCATTATGCCACAATGTGTAAAAATATTTTTTTAAGTATAAAATCCATAATCCGCACAAGCTGCAACTGTAGGAAGACAATAAAGAAGTTGTAATCCACAAAAGTTGCAATTGCATGGAAATGACAATCCCTGTTGACGAGATTGGCAACCTCC
This sequence comes from Euryodendron excelsum, assembly GCA_033060915.1. Lineage (NCBI taxonomy): Eukaryota > Viridiplantae > Streptophyta > Magnoliopsida > Ericales > Pentaphylacaceae > Euryodendron > Euryodendron excelsum. Next base: position 23,090,525 of record CM065380.1, on the reverse strand, counting down.
TCACATTCTTGTGAACTGTAAAACCATCTACCATTTAACTTCTTGGGCTGCATTTTGCTATAATAAATATGGAACCTATACTACAAAATCAAAATCTCCCAAGAGATTCTCTACCAAATTATCTGCTCATAAATGTTAACGAGTTATTATTTGGTCACATGATCATGAAGGTTATGACGGTGCTTTTGACTGGAGGAACAAACTATAAATACTCAAGTCATGCTGAAAACAGGGGTGGGAAATAGAATTGGCTGAGAGAGAGAGCAAAGAACAAGTTTAATGTGTCCTCTTATAGTATGAGGATAGTGATGCCGAATAAGCAATACTTATCAAATAACCAATCCATATTAAAGGTAAAAGACACCGCTGGTGTCTACCATTTGACATTGTACATCGGTTTTTTTGTCCTAAGGATGCAAATGAAATCCAAATGGAGTTAATAGCTGGATGCATTCTGTATCAATCATGGGAATGCAAATGAAATGCAGTTGATAGGCATGGATTTGAAACACAACGTATGTTGCAAGAAGAAGTGGAAAGACCCGATGCACTCCTTGCTCACAAAACCTGGTATAACAAGCATTCTACAACATATGCAATCTGTGTTATCCCAATTAAAAGAAGAAAGTGTTAATTAAGTAATAAATAATTGTTTTTAAGCACTCGATTACTTGAAACACCTACCTAAAGTCCATACTGAGATAATATTATCTCTAATTGAGAGATAGTCAAATTTGCACAGCTCTTACAGTTGAAAACGTAGGAATTGAGGATAAATTAAATGGGATGAAAAGGAATGAAATACTAACCCGTATTTCGCCCGTTCATTACTATAAACTGGAACCGAGGATGAGTGTTCCTGAAACGACCACAAAATTTTTCCGATTAAAATGCAGAATTGACACTAATATCAAAGATCAACTCTAACTACCAATAACATCAATGCAAAACGCACCAAAACCCTAAAGAGTACAATCCAAAATTTAACGTTTCAAACTTCAAAGAACCCAAATCTTACCGCTTAACCACAGAGAGATCCTTCGACATCCTTGCGACTCTACAAGTGAACGAATCATAAGCGAAACAAATGCAATCATTAAGCCAATAGATGAACATATATAGATGTGTAAAGATACATGAGCTCGAGTGTGGTGAGATTGAGCAGCATAACCATTGGCTGAGATCGATGGTGAATTCATAGAAGGTGACGTGAGCAACAGTGATTAGAATATCTTCGACGAAAACATGTTTGGAAATTGGGGGAGGGAAAGTGAGAAAGGGAGGAAAAAAGGGAGTGAAAATCATTTCACTCTTACTCTCTCTCTTTATTCCTCCTTCTTTCTCTTTTTTTTTTTTTTTTTTTTTTTTTTTACTTTCTACAAAACCAAATATTGAAAGAAAGTTTTTTTTTTTAATATGTTCTCTTTTCTTTCCTTTTCTTTTACTTTACTCTTTCAAGTTTCAAACAGACTTGGAAGGGATCGATACCTAAAGAATGGCTTAGTTAAGGAAAAATAGTTCAATGATCAGCTAGCCTTAAGTTTTCGGTAGTAATTCCTATCAAATGATAATATGTGTTGTGTAAACACATCAACAACTTGAATTCATAAAAGGTGACTTGAGCAACAGTAACCCCTACCAAATTCTACCATATGGCATTTTCTTTAAGGCCATATTTGTTTGAAGAGAAGGGATAACGTGGGATACTATCTCTCGGGATAGGATACTATGTCTCCGAATATTGTATTCTAGAATTGTGTACCTCATCCCACGTCTAGTAGGACACGGGATAAGTTGTTAGATATGTATTCCACATTTGGTATATAGGACATAGCATAAGTTGGTTAAAATAAGAATAAGTGTTGAAATTAACAAATTTACCATCTTATTACCAAATTGCCTTCTTTGGCCATAGGTTCAAAAAAAAAAAAGCTAAAACTGAAATCAATGTAAAAGAAGAATAATAATAATGATATAAAAATAAATAAAATTTTAAGTATATTATATATAATAATATAATATTAATATAATGTAACATTAATAAAAAATATAATAATGTATTATAATATAATGGTAAATTAGTATAAATTTTGTGGATTAATGGTAATATTATTAATATAATGCTATATAATTAGCCTATATTATATATGATATTTATATTCTTATTAATATATTTTCATAAAAGTAAGTATATAAAATATTGATATAATATATTGTATTATTATAATATTAACATTAACCTTATATATCAATATATACATGTAGAGGGCGTATTTTTTGTAAAATTATATAGCATATGAGGGGTAGTTGCGTAGAAGTACATTTATCCAACCAAGGCCTCTAGCCTGAGATATGGTATTCCAACCCCACATCAGATAATTTAGTCCTAAGTACATGGTATATGGAATCCTATCGAGATAATTTATCTTATCTTTCTTGCTGCACCAAACAAAGGATAAGTCAAGTCCACAAATAATTTATCATATCCCATCTTCTTATTTCACAAATCAAATAAGCTTTAAAGTTCTCTTCACTACATCATAAATTTAGGTTGTTGGTGCATTCATACACTATATATCATCATTTGATAGGGATTACTATCGAGCAATCAATGCTACCTAAGTACGAAACTTTCTTCCCATGTTAAGAATATATGTGGGAAAGAAGTCCAATAGTGAGGTAGTACGAGATTCTTCAATATTCATGCATATCAAATTTTGCAATGTGTTATTTACTGTATTAAAAATCTCTTCATTAATTACAAATTTATGTTGCTAATGTAATAAAATACTTCATATTTTAATTTAATAGAGATGAGTATTGAGCAATTGGTATTACTTGAACTTTTTTTCATGGGTATGATACTCATGGAAGGAAAATGAGAAGGAAGGGAGTGAGAATTGAGGGGAAATGCTAGGGAAAATAAATGTCTTTACTCTATTTGATTTCCAGAGTAACTTTCCCTTGTTTAATTTAAAAGGAAAAAACAAAAGAAAATAGTAAGAGAATTTAACTACCATTTTTTTTCCACTTTTCAAATTCAAATTTTAGTTACAACATAAAATTCAAAATTTAACTAATCTGTTCCAATTCAAATTTAACTAACTCAATCTCCATTTGCATTCAAATTTTACCGGTGAGCTCATCACTTCTAATTTTTCTGTCTTTTTTCTTTTGTTGCCCTCTTTTTCTCTCTTATTTCTCTTATCCTTCCTTCCCATGCTACTAACCAAACAGGAGAAGGTAATAGTTCTTTCTTTTTCTCTTCTCTCCTCTCTCCTAAAATATTAAACACACCTAAGTCCAAATCGGCACTTGTTTTGCTGTTACATGTTTGTGCATATATATACATATGTTGTATGTATATATTTATTAAAAGAGAGAGAGTATAGAAACCCTAGGTTATGTAGTTATCAAGGTCTTCCCTCAGTAGAACAAAGGGCTTCTCAAATTCATAAGCTCTCTCAACCACCTGGTTAGCTCAGTTGGTGAGGGCTTTTGGTATTTCCTTGGAAGATTAAGAGTTCAGAAAGGTGAGTAAATTATTCTAAGTAGTCCCTCGATATTTTCAGCCTATTTGGAACTTAAGGAGGGAAGGGAAGGGAAAGAGAAAAAGAAGGAAAATTAATTTCTCTTTCTTGCTTGGTTTTGTAACAACCTGTTTGGAACTTTAGGGAAGGAAGGGGAAGAAAAAAAGGTGGAAAATTTTTAAATCAACATCTCTCGTTCTCTCTCTTCTTTCTCTCCACTTTATTTGCAAAACCAAACAAGGAAGATAAACTACTTTTCCTTCATTTTCTCTTTCATTTCCTTTTCCTTTTCCCCTTCTTTTTCCTCCCTCAAGTTCAAACAAGCTATAAAGGAAATGAAAGAGGAGAGAGAGAGAGAGAGAGAGAGAGAGAGAGAGAGAGAGAGTGATTGTTCCCCCCCCCCTCCTTTTTCCTCCATTTACCTCCTTTTTCCTTCCCTTTCCCTTCCCCTCCTATGTAGAATCAAACCGGGAGAAAAAAAATTTTTAATATTTTCTCCACCCTTCCCTTCCCTCCCCCAAGTTCCAAACAAGCTATTCAGTTTTGTTTGATACTTGTAGAAGGAAAATATGAAAAGAGAAAAGAAATAAGAGAGAAAACAAAGAGAGAGATTTTTTTTTTCCTTTGTTTAATTTACAAAGAAAATGAAAAGAAAGTGAAAGAAAAATCAATTATCCTTAGTTGAAATTAAAGAAAGAAAGAAAAATAATCAGATGATAAGTCTAATACATTAAACCAACTTAATTAATAAAGATTCTTAGGAGAAAAGTGACTCCAATTCCTAAAGGGGACATGGCATTCCAAAACCTATAAATACCCCCATGTACTAAAGGTGTAAGGTACGTTCACTTGAGTTTTGGCTCTCTAATATTCTATTCGATTTATTATGATTAAGTTTGCTAACTTAATCATCGAAATACCTTCGGCCCAAAGAGAGTCAAGACATTCTCATCGTCTTTTTCTCTTACAGATTGTTCATGTTCGTCGATTCGGTTTGAGAGTTCAACCAGATCTTCCTAAAAATTTCACCTACAATTTGGCACTGTCTGTGGGAAGGTCTACAGAACGATGAGTACCAGCTATCTTGGAGGAGGAGTTTGCACCAGATCATCATTATACCGACTTGGTTGGTGTGTGTCGAAGAAGTTAATGTGGATGCTGTTATCAAAGAAGTTGACAAGCTCCTTGAAGTGGGGGCAATAAGAGAAGTTCACTACCCAAGCTGGCCCTCTAACACAATAGTGGTAAAAAAGAAGAACAGCAAGTGGAGGGTTTGTGTTGACTTCACCGACTTGAATAAAGCATACCACAAGGACCTTTTCCCTCTTCCAAAGATTGACCAGCTAGTGAATGCAACAATTGGATTTGAGAAGATGAGTTTCTTAGATGCCTATCAAGGGTACCACCAGATCCCACTCCACGAATAAGACAAAAAAAAACTGACTTTATCACCACAAGAGGCATTTTCTGTTACAAAGTCATGCCCCTTGGTTTAAAGAATGTAAGTGCCACCTATCAAAGATTGGTCACCAAAATATATAAACAATACGTCGGTAGCACTGTTGAAGTATATATTGATGACATGATGGTCAAAAGCAAGGGCGGCATACTACACTTGGGTGATCTAAAGTGAGTGTTCAGCATGCTCAAAAACTATAAGATGAGGTTGAATGCCTCTAAATGTGTGTTCGGGGTGAGCTCTAGGAAGTTTCTTGGATTGTTAGTTACTCATTAGGGATTGTAGCTGATCTGCATCAAATAAGCACAATCCAAAATATCCAGGCCCCGAGAAACATCAAAGAAGTCCAGAAGTTGACTAGAATGGCAACGACCCTCAACCAGTTCATCGGCCGATTTTCAGATAAATGTCAGCCATTCTTCCAACTTTTGAAAAAAAGGGAGCAGTTCAACTGGAGTCCTGATTGTGACTAGGCCCTCACCGACCTAAAAAAATATTTAGCCCAGCCACTACTACTTTCTACGTCACTCAAACACGAGAGCTTTATCTCTATCTAGTAGTATCAGACCACGCAGTAAGCCCTGTACCACTTTGTCAGTAAGACGGGCAGCAAAGACTAGTCTATTACACCAGCAAAACTCTTCTGGGAGTGGAGAGCAGCTATTTTCCACTGGAGAAACTGGCCTTAGAGCTAATAATAGCGTCACATAAGTTGGTGCACTACTTCAAGGCCCATACCATCAACATTCTCATAAACCATCAGCTTAAACCAATCCTCAGGAGAGCAGATTTCTCAGGAAGATTAGCAAAATGGGCGATGGAGCTGGGAGAGTTTGACATCAAATTTCTACTCAGGTCAGCAGTGAAAGGTCAGGTACTAGCTAATTTTATTGCTGAATTTTCTATATAATTGCCCCAGGAAGCCATTCAAACACCTAATGCTGATCAACCAAATTGTGAAGCCCCCTTAGAATTATGGGAGATTACTAATCATTGAAAGCTCCTTGTTGATGGAGCGTCCAACGACAAGGGGCAGAATCAGGCATAGTCCTAATCACGCCAGATGGTATGGCATTAGAGCAGACTATAAAGTTAGAGTTTATTGTATTGAATAACAAATCAAAATATGAGGCTTTGCCCGCCGGCTTGCGCCAAACTATAGAGCTCAAGATTATCGAAATAGTCATTTATTCAGATTCCTAGTTGGTGGTTAACTAGATCAAGGGTGAGTATGTGGCAGAAAATGACATGATAGCGCAGTACCTGGCAAAAGCAAAAGTGCTACTCGGCAAATTCAGTAAATACAACCTCCATCAAATCAGCCGCTATAGTAACACTCATGTCGATGACTTGGTAACACTGGCAGCGGCCCTAAAGTCGGGATCAAAGAGAACAATTTAAGTGGAAACACTGCCTAGCCCAAGCATATTTCAAAAAAAAGTGCAAGCTTTGGCTACTGAGTAATTAGGGCCATCTTGGATGGACCCAACCATCTCCTACGTCAACAAGGACCAGCTGCCGAAAGACAAAAACAAGGCTAGAAGAACCAAGCACAAGTCATTAAAGTATTGGCTATCGCCCGACAAAGAACTATATAAAAGATCATTCATTAGCCCCTATCTATATTGTGTCCAACCCGATAAGGTACGGGCATTCTGTTTGAAATTCATGAAGGTATTTGTAGGAGTCACGTCGGCGAAAGATCTCTCGCGCATCGAGCTATTTTTCAAGGCTATTGGTGGTCCTATATGCAGAAAGAGGCCGCCCAATATGTTCTGAAATGTGAAAAGTGCTAGAAGTTTTCGCTAATAATTCACCAGCCCATCGAGGACCTCACGACCATTACCAGCCCCTGGCCTTTCGCATAATAGGGGTTGGACATAATCAGACCGTTGCCCCGAGCTCCAGGGAATAAGAAATTCCTCACAGTGGCAACTGATTACTTTACCAAGTGGGTAGAAGCAGAGCCCTTATCTATTATTAGAAAAGTTGACGCTAAGAGGTTTGCATAGAGGAGCATCATTACAAGATTTAGGATACCCCTTGTACTCGTTTTAGACAACGGCACCCAGTTTGACGGCAACATGTTCAGAAAATTCTGCAATGGGCTTAGGATCAAAAATTACTATTCAACGCCAACCTATCCGCAGTGCAACGGACAAACCGAGATATCAAACATGACCATGTTAAATGGAATCAAAAAGAGGCTGAAAAAAGCTAAGGGAATATGGGTAGAAGAGCTGCCTAGTGTCTTGTGGTCTTACAGAACCGCTCCAAGGAGATCTATCGAAGAAACCTCTTTCTCAATGGCATATAGGGTGGAGACAGTAATATCCTTAAATGTTGGACTTCCAACCATTAGATCGGCAGCATTTGACACTGGCCTCAATAACCAAACTTTGGTGAAGGACCTCGACCTTATTGAAAAAAAGAGAGAAGTTGTTATACTCAAACTCACTGGATATCACCAATAGCTTAGCCGAGCCTACAACAAATGTGTCTAGCCAAGAACTTTTGCTCCCGGTGACTTAGTGCTAAGAAAAGTATTGGGGGCAACTAAGAATCCAGCAGAGGGAAAGCTCATCCCAAACTGGGAAGGTCCTTATAGAGTTACGTCATAGGTCGGCGTGGGGGCATACCGACTGGAAACTATCAAAGAAAGGTGACAACTACCTCGACCTTGGAACACTAACAATCTCAAAAAATTCTATCAGTAGAAGTGTTTCCTAAATGATGTAATGATCTATGACAATCTATGATAATACATTATTTTTTCTTCAAAAGTTGCAAGTGATTCAGCAAATCTACAGATAAGTATAAAAAGGGGATAACCATAAAAAAAAAAAATCAAGTGTAAAAACTTGGTCCTGTCCAACTTGTTGGCAAGTCGGCCAATAAAGGCCATAAAAAAATCAAGTGTAAAAACTCGGTCCTGTCCAACTTGTTGGTAGGTCGGCCAATGAAGGCCATAAAAAAAATCAAGTGTAAAACTCGGTCCTATCCAACTTGTTGACAAGTCGACCAATGAAGGCCATAAAAAAAATCAAGTATAAAAACTTGGTCCTGTCCAACTTGTTGGTAGGTTGGCCAATAAAAGTCATAAAAAACTAAGTGTAAAAACTTTGTCCTATCCAACTTGTAAGCAGGTCAGCCAATGAAGGCCATGAAAAACTAAGTGTAAAAACTTAATTCTGTCAACTTGTAAGCAAGTCAACCAATGAAGGCCTTAGCCAATAAAGGCAAGACAGAACAAGGATTTATGTGGTTTAACTAAGAAACATCTATACAAGAGTCATCTTAGAAAACAAAATCCATATTCATTCAAAATAGCCAATTCATTATAAGACTTCGCAAAAAAGATACAATTACTTCAAACAGAAAACTAAAGGAAAAGCTAAGCCACAACATCTTTAGCAGGTTTCTTAGTAGGGTCAACCAAGTCAGAGGCAGTACATTCAGCCTCAATCGTTTTCAAGATTTCAACCTCAACCGTTTTCAGCACATCAGCCTCAACCATCTTGGGACATTATCTTCAGTCATCTCGAATACACCTGTAGAAGGAACCACCTGTGTGTCTGTACCCTTATTCGTCTTGGAGATATCCTCAGCACTGCCCCCTAGAGTTATCTCGAAGTAGTTCGGAACATTCCTCTATAGGCTGAAGGAGCTCTCAACTTTCATTTCCTTGAGAGCCTCGTGCTAGCCTTCGACGAATATCGATTGTGAGAGATCAACCATTTGAAGGGCATAATCATTAGCAGTAGCCATCATGCCTTGCTTATACGTCTCCTCAAACTCGAACTTCTCCTTTGTAAGGTTGGCTTTGAGTCCCTCAACTTCGGCCCTCGACTTGAACAAGTCCACTGACAGTATGGCCTTGCCATCCTTTAGCTTTGAGACTTCATCGTCCCTCTTGATTAGATTGGCTGTAACCTGGTCCAGCGCAATCTTTGCCTTTTCAGCTTCCTTTCTGGTGGTCAGTTGGGCCTTTTTCGCCTCAATCCACTCTTTTTTTAGCCTAGCATGATCTTCAATAAGTTTGTTGTGCTCTCCAGACAGAACTCGAAAATGGCACATAGCGCGTTGAGAGAGCTCTGGAAGTAAAACAGAATCGATAAGATCAGTACACAATTAGCAAGAGTCACTACTGAAAATAAATTGGTGAAGAAACTTACCAGTTGGGATTCGTGGAAGGCTCCTAGAAAGACAGAAAGCTCATCATTGCTATTCAACAAGTCAATGTCAACCCACTAGAGGTTACTTTCAACCACTCATATTGCCACCTCAGCCTACCCGATCAAGGAGTCGTTCAGCCACATACGACAGCCACCAACGATAGGTCTTACAACCACAAAAGTTTGTATTATCAAATGCAGCATTAATACTTAGATGAGGATCCGTCAGCACAACTTTAGCTTTCTTCGATACAGGCTCAATCAGTGTATCCCTCGTCATTGGCTTTTTCTTCGACGCCCTGGTCTCCCTCCTCTGTTTTTTGGGTTCAAAGGAGTCGACCTTTGCAATGGGGGCAGGGGGAATGGGTTTCACTATTTTAGCCTCTGGTTTCCCTGACTTCTTCAACTTCTTTGCCGCCTTTTGCAGCACCATCTCCCTCAGGTTCATCATATTGGGAGTGTCAGAATCCAAGGACGAAGGGTACACCAGCTTATGCTTCCGCCCAATCTTGACTATAGCTCGGTGGTCAGGCACTGTGAATGGAGTTGAAGTTGACATCGATTCGAATGACCTTGACCGATCCGAGGATATGTCTTGGACCAGATAATCTGCAAGATGCGCCGCTGCGTCAATAGTGGTTAGAGGCAACTTAAATGATTTCCAACTTGGGAAGCCAACTCTTGAGGTCACTGGGACTGCGTCTTCAATGACCCGAATCCCCGAACTCCCCACTAATGGTGTCGCGTTAGAAGGCAAGTTGACAATGGTCACTGGATCATCAAGGAGTATGTGCTCAATTGTAATCCTTATTGGGATTTCTACGAACTCACCAGCTGCACCCTCCTCCAATAGCTTGGCAATCATGCCTATCGGGATCCTAGACGAGGCAATGAAGGGGGAAACCTAAAATGGGTAGTTCAGCAAGATGTGAGGGGTCCTTGCAATATCACGAAGCCGACACCCCATGTTTGCCTCTTGTTCTTACCAGATGTTGAACAAATCAAAACAAGGCAAGTTAGACATGTACAAGTCAATACACATGAAAAATAAGGGGTCAGCACCAACCTAACTCTCTGGGGGTTCTACGGCATTGACTCAATGGCATTTGGTCAGCAGGAAGGTCGCCGAACTCCCAAGGGCCAGAAACCCAGATTTTGATATCATATACGCCCTTACCCAAAGATGGGAGACACTTTACTATTTCCCTACTTTTGTCAATCGCCCTAAGGTAGACTTTCTAGCTATCACGCCTGACTTTACACAAAGTATAGTAAAAGGCAAGCTCTGCAAGCCCTAGGTTAACGCCTAGGATTCGATTCAACTCAAGCATCCCCATTACAATCCAATAAGCATTTGGGCTAACTTGGGCAGGACATATATCGTGGTGTTAAAGGAATTTGACAAGAAAAGGGTGTAAGGAAAATCTAACGCCACCATTTACAATGGCAATCACGGGGAAGGGTAACCCTTTTTTGGTTTCTTCTATCATATAGTCATCTGGGTCAACCAACTCAATGCCGACTTGGTCGGCAATGTTGTATCTAGACTCAAAAGCAGCACTAGCTGTCAGGCTATCCACAAGTTTCCTAAGACAAGCCGTCATCAAAGGACAACCACAGAAGAGTAGGGTAAAAAAAGAAAAAAGCAAAGGTTCGAAAGACTTATAGTATTTGGGCACGATCCGTTCTCTCTCTCACCAGGAGTGTTAAGCCAGGTTCAAATGTTGAGAATAAATGAGGATGCGCTTAATTTATAATGAGTCATGCCGTCGGTTCAGTTGCGACAATCATGACGCCTGACCCAACCGTCACCTCGAAAGCTCATTCGACACATCCTTTTGATTACAGGGCCGATACGGAATGTCTACGTGGTGCGAAGCAAGGGGAAGGCTAAAGGACAAGCTTTGAATGCAAATCTTAGCCCTTACCCCCTTTGTTTGCCCAAACAGGGCGCAAGGACTGGGGTGCAATTGTGGGCCCAGTAAGAGCCAAGCTCAAGACCAGGAGAGACCGACCCAATAAGGTCGGCCCATGGAAGCCGACCTGTCGGACTAAGCCCATGCCAACTAAAGGCAAAGACCTAAAGAGGCTGACCCATGGATCTTACTCTAAAAGGTATTGGGACTAATAGAGCCCATAATACGAATCCTATTCCTAAGTAAATTATGACAAATAAAAGATAAGTCCAATACATTAAACCGACTTAATTAATAAAGATTCATAGGAGGAAAGTGACTTCAATTCACAAAGGGAACATGGCATTCTGAAACCTATAAATACCCTCATGCACTAAAAGTGCAAGGTACATTCACTTGAGTTTTAGCTCTCCAATATTCTATTCGATTCATTATGATTAAGCTTACTAACTTAATCATCGGAGTGTCTTCGGTCCAAAGAGGGTTGTGACATTCTCATCGTCTTCTTCTCTTACGGATTGTTTGTGCTAATCGATTCGGTTTGAGAGTTTAACCAGGTCTTCCTAAAAATTCCACCTACATCAATTATTTCCTTTTTTTTGTTCCTCATCTTTATACCCACAAAAACTGTACTCCATCTATCTAATTTAAACATATATATTCACAAACACACACATATGCATATAAATATTACGAAAGTAAGAATCAAAATAAAATTCACTAAAAATCCAAAAAAATATTGAAAATCAATTTGAATTCTAATTTTTTTTTTTTTTTTGGTTTTTTGGGAATTCAAAAAAATTTATGTGGCTAATATGTACATTTATGCGCGCTCGTACACACCTACAATGGAAGAGTGAATGTGTGTGGTGCATGGAGGGTATGGGTGGTGTTGATGGTGGTAGTAATGGTGTGAGATAGTGTGAGCATTTATCTGAACAAATCAGTGTAGAGAGAGTATTGTGAGAAAATGGGAGGATGGTGGTGTGAGAGATGAATGGTGATCGATAGCAGTGACAAAACCAGAAAACTCATGGACGGTGCATCTACTAATCACAACCTTAAATGGCAGTGGCAAAACCAGAAAACTCATGGACGGTGCATCTACTAATCACAACCTTGAAATTTTTTTAAAATTCAAAGCTAGATTTCATATGTATAATGTATTAATTAAGCTAATGTAGACATTGTATATAAAAGAATTTTTGAAGCAAAATAAATATATAAGGTGGGGCATTTATACATTATAAGTGGAAACATTGAAAGATATTTAAAAAGGAATAGGTAAAAATGGAGTTTTGAAAATTTGAGAGGAAAATTTATAAACTTTAGGGGAATAAATTAAAATTATTTTTAAAAATCTGAGGATAATTTACAAATTTTAGAGGCAAAAATTGAGAAATATTTTTTAAAACTATAGGGAAAAATGAGGTTTTAAAATTTTGAGGAGGTCCTTTTGGTCTATGTTGCCTTCACCTTGTGACAATTGGGGGTTAATAGGATTTTAGTTAGAGAGAGAATAAGAAAATGTGGTGTTAACTTTTGAATGGTGGTGGTTTGGGATGTTTTGAGTAGGGATGGCAATTGTACTTGAAAAATCTAAATTTTGCTACACCTCGCCCCTAATAAGAAGGGTTTGGGGTATGAATAAATGGGTTAACTCAATGCAAGTTTGAGACAAAGTAAGGTTTAGGTTACCCCACCCTAAACCCACCCCGATTGTATTATGAAAGTTTTAAATAGTTATATTATATTTAATTATATAAAATATTCTTATTTTATAAGTAAACATTACAATTCTAATGTTACTACATCAATTCTTATATTTAAGTTTCTTTGTTTCTCAAATTTATATCATGTTAGATTTAGCATAATTTGCGTTATTTTTATTTTTAGAGATTTATTTTTATTTTAAAACTTTATACAGAGTAAGCCCGTTTTAATCCGAATCCCGATTAACTTAAATGGGACGGGGTTGAGATGAAGAGGTTCAACCCGTGACGGGTTTGTGACAGGATGTGGGGTAGAGTTTTCCTATTGGGGGGCAAAGTAGAGTTTAGTCAAATCCGTACCAAACCCATCCCTAGTTTTGAGGAGAGAGAGTAGTGTGTCCAACTTATTAAAAATAAACATGTATTCTTATTTTAAGATGATTGACATAATTCATAGAATAATAAGAATAATAATATTTTTAACATATTTTTATTTATTACCTTTGTATTTGAATTGACAAAAAATACATGAGGTATATACTTTTAATAGGTCAAGCACACCACGTCAAATGTGGTGTTCCAAAAGCGAGAGAGAGAGATGAGGGGAAATCGAGAGAGATGTGAGGAAACCAAAGGGAATAGAAGTGGAAAAAATAGGAAGTATGGGAAACTCTTTTTCGGCCTTTCTTGAAAAATTCTTTAAAAAATATTTTATTTACTCTTTGTGCAACTAAGTAGCAGAAAATGAATGAAATATTTTCAGGAAAGCATTTTAGGTCTTGGAATTTCCCCCCTATCTCACCAAGGGTGCAAACCTCAACCTACACGGCTACACCATACACTTGTTTGCGAAATTAACAACAAAATTCCTTGTATACAAACCACAAATCTATAAATTCGCTTTCCCAAAACTCACATTCAACTCAAACAACCTCAAAACACAAGAAAATCTCACATGCAAAGACATCTCTAGGACCAAAATGAGACATGCAATTATACTCCCCACACGCAAACGTATTACAAGTCAAAACAAAGGTTCTAGAAAGGATTTTTTTTTTATATAAAAAAAATACTAAATATAGCTCCCAAATTACTTCCTTTTTCTTTTAAATGGAAAAACAAGCCATGGCGGCCGACAGAAAGAAAAACTACAATAAATCTAAAACTACCAGCCCGCGAAGCTCCAAAGGTAGGAGAAAAAAAGAGGATGGGTTAAGGAACCCAAGGCTGATCGGGATGCAATCCAGTGGGCACAGGAATTAGCTTGCCTTGAGCACAATTTGAATGACCATCTAAACTACTCTGCCATAACCAGAATGTCATCAACAATTGCCTCACCTCCCAGCTGCTGCATTCCTCCTCCTTGTTAAGAAGCCTGATCATGATCTTAAGAGAGTCTGATTCAAAACTGCAGAAGACCAGTTGAATTCTCTTGCCATATAAATAGCAATTCTGATTTGCCCAAGCTTCGGCTGCTAGGGCAGATGAAACTTTAATACGGCCAAAGTTGGAGGCCAAGACATCATCATTCGAGTTTCGGGCTATGACCTCCGAAGGCTGCTCTATCTTTGTTAACAGAAAAAGCCCCATCACAATTGAGTTTAATCTTCTCCTGTGGGGGATGAGTCCAATTCCTCTGTCATAAGAGCTTTTAAGAAATCGAACATTTGCTGCTCCAGCTCTGATAATAGTGGAAGCGGGATCTACTGGGCGGCTATTGAAAACAAAATCATTTCGAGCTTTCCAAATTGCCCAAAGTATTTGGGCAACAAGGCTAAAGCAGTTATCTTGCATGCTGCAGTTTAGAAACAGGTCCTCAAACAAGTTTGCTGCTGAAAATAAAGAGTCTGTGTGAAATTTGTAGCGTAGACCACTGCCAAACCAGACTGCTCTTGTCCACTCACACCTGAACAAAAAATGCTCAATGGACTCTCCTTCCTTGCTACAAAGGCTACAAAAAGAATCTCTAGAACTTTTCCTGCGAGAAATATTTTCTTTGGTAGCAATGGCTTTATGAATAACTTTCCAAATAAAGATTGAGAGGTGCCATACTTTCTTCCACAATTCGGAGGGGGGATTAAAAGAAGGGCCAAGCTCAGTCATCCAAATTTCACTGAGTAGACGCCAGACAGAGAAACATCCCAAAGAGTCTTGAGACCCAGTTAAACTGATTGGGATTTGAAGAATAGCATCAGTCTCTTTTGGAGAGAATAAGCCATTGATCTTCTGCTCCTCCCAACATTTTCTAGATGGGTTGATGATGCCTTTTACCCAGAGAACTTCGCATGTTCTTGCCCAAAGCTGATTAGGATTGATTAAGAGCTTCCAAAATTGCTTAGCCAGGAGGCTTTGTTAAAATTGGATAAGTCTCTAAAACCCGTATTTCCAAGGCCCTTGGGAGCTGATAAAACAGTCCAATTTATTCAATGAATTTTCCTGTCCTCCTCCCCACCAGAAACGGCCAATGGCTGAGTTGATTTTCTTGCATAAGGATTCAGGAACTTTGAAACACATCACAGGATAAGTGGGAATTGCCTGGGCCGCTAACTTTACCAGCACCTCTCTGTCAGCACTAGATAGGAGTTTTTGCTTCCAATACACTCATTCTTGAGGATATCCAGGAAACCTTGGTGTTAATGGGTTTTGCTATTGATTTTTCTATGAAAGAGAGAGCATGTGACTGATCAGGGGTGGTGGAGATGGCGATACAATTAGGAGGAGCAAAATGAGTGTTTGGTTTACTTGAAAAAAAAGGGAAAATTCTAGAGAAGCGGAAAATCTGAGGAAGAACTCTAGTATTTCAGCTTAAAGAAATGTGAGGCTGTAAGGATAGGCTGCTCTGAAAGTGGTTTACATTATCTGGGTTGGGTTTAGCACTATTCTGTCCAGGTTTACTTATTCTTCTAGTTAGGTTATCATAATGACATATCCCGCTTCCGACGATTTCTGCTCCTATCCCCTTGAACCCAGCAAAACTTGCTTACAAGAGAATCAGACTGATTACATTTCCTGCTTCAGAGCTTAAATACAGATATCACATGAATTAAAATAGAAGAGTAGAATTTTTTGGCTTTCCAACTTGAGAGAGCAGATGGATTTTTCTCAAGGGGTTTTTATCTCGTATACACCAGGCAAAACATTCCTCTCAAGGCTAAGCAAATCCGGGAATTTGGGATTGGAGGCCTAATCAAAAAATTTCCCTCCGCCAGATTTGTAAACCCAGGATTTAATGTCCGTAATTCTTCATCCCTTTATTTCATTCCATAAAACAAACGTGACTAGCTCAAGACCTTGCCTTACTTTATCCTTGTAAAGTTTGACAATTGATCAAGACACTGGAAGGCAGATCTGCATTTTTTTTATGACAGATGTAAAGATTTGTCCCTGGTTTAGAAGGGAGATTAAAATTTCAAAGATGGTTTCCAGAAGAGATTGGGTTATTGTCAAGTTAATTGAGCTTTTCAGAAAGGAGTCAGAATTAAAAAGGAGGATAACGTCTTGAAAATTACTGACATGGAGATCCAACTTCAGATTAGCGAAGTATATAAAGCCACTGCCAATAGAGTAGAACTGGGAATAGAACAAGTTGGAGCATTAGAGTTCCGTTAAAAAGAAGATTTTACCTGTCTCTTTCAAGAAACACATGTACTTGTATTAGAACTGGAATCAAATAAGAAACTGAAATGAATAGATGCCTATTTCTTTGTGTGATCATTTATTTACATTGAAAAGTGCCAAAAAGATAACTTACAACATTATCTGTGGCTGTCTGTTGGTTCAAAATCTATGTACTGCAGACAATAACACCCAGAAAAATCAAGTTACAACGCACAGGTTTCTCGTTCTACAACTGTATTCTTCTTTCATGTTTAGTTGATGTAAAAATATAGAACCCGGTTTAGTTGATGTAAAAATATAGAACCCAGTAGCCATACAACCTCAAACTAGACGACTTCTGAAAATGTGAACAGCCAGAAACCCTTCTCACCAATAATCTCCACAAGAGCAAACTCCATCCTTGAAGTGGTGAAAACGGTTTGCATCCCTAACAACTATCTCCCTATCAACCAGCTTTGATATTAGCTTGGTTGCTGAATGACAGTTCACACATGCCCGGAGATTTTTTGTTATCCTAAGTGTAGTTCCATGAGGGGTACTGATTAAGCCATATGCAATTGCTAGCCTCTCACTATGATTACATAGATTCTCCTCCTTATCTTCATTATTCAAGTCATGCAACACAGCTTCTGTATCTGGGACAAATCCAGCCTCCTTCAACCTCCTTTCTAATCTCTCAAGCTCCTTATAAATCTCCTTTGCCCTCGGATGTGACTTGTCTCCCATACGGAATGCCTGAAACTTTCCATTAATCTCAATCAGACTATACCCTAGATCCTTGCTCAGTCCTCTTTCCCGCATCAAAACCCGCACCTTTGCAACACCATTCCACATGCGGGCTGAAGCATAGAGATTTGAAAGCTGCACGTAATGGCCGGTGTTTAACGGGTCTAATGAGAAAAGCTGTTCTGCTGCATATTCTCCCAGTGTCACGTGGCGATATATTTTACATGCACTCAAAACGGCTCCCCATACAGTAACACCTGGTTCAATTGGCATGTTCATGATAAAATCATAAGCCTGATCCAAGTAGCCTGCCCGGCCGAGCAAATCAACCACACAAGCATAATGCTGGTGGCGTGGCTCAATGCCATATTCTTTCATGCTGTGGAATAACTGCCATCCTTCTTCTACAAGACCTGAATGGTTACATGCAGTGAGGAGCCCAATGAAGGTGACATCATTAGGCCGAACTCGAACTTGCTGCATTGTGTGGAAAAGATCAATAGCTTCTCTGCCACAACCATGCAATCCATATCCCACAATCATGGCACTCCATACAACAACATCTTTATCCAGTGTCCGATTAAATACTTTGCGAGCCAACTCTACACTTCCACATTTTGCATACATGTCAATAAGGGCTGTGCTGACAAAGACATCATCTCTATACGCGCTACTGATGACATAATTATCCATCCACCTCGCTTGTTCAAGTGAACCCACCTGTGCACAAGCTAAGATGGTTGACGTTACAGTGACAGAATCTGGTCTAATGTTCTTAGATATCATATAGCGGAAGAGCTCCACAGCTTCGTAAGCACAACCATTTTTTGCATACCCAGAAATCATGGCATTCCACAGAATCACATTGGGTACCTCCATTTGATCAAATAATGATCTTGCAACCATCACCTGCCCACATTTTGCATACATGGCTGTAAGTCCAATGCGCAAGTCCGGTTCAAACTCAAGACCCATTTTAATAACACAACCGTGAATGGATTTCCCATGTTCCAAGTCCTCTACATCAGTGTAAGCCCTTATGATACTCACAAGAGCAATCCAGTCCGGTTTTACATTCAATTTCCTCATTTCACTAAAAATTCTCAAAGCTTCGAGAGGTTGGCCATTCTGAGCATACCCAGAAATAATTGATGTCCATGAAACAATGGTCCTATCATATAACCCATCAAACACAACCTTTGCCCGCTCAATTTGACCAAATTTTGCGTACAAAGCCACAAGCCCATTTTGCACAAACACATCCGATTCGAAACCGTGTCTGAATATCTGCCCGTGTACCGCCCGACCCACTTCAAGTGCAGGAACTCCACTGCAAGCTTTAAGCACATGAGGAAGAGTGAAGCAATCTGGACTCACCCCCCAAACCTGCATTCTCCAATACATCTCAATAGCATCACTGAACAAGTTGTGCCTAGAGTAACCTCGAATGATCGCATTCCACAAATACACATCCGGGTCAGGAAAATCATCGAACACCTCACGAGCATACCAAATCTCCGCAAGCTCCGCACCAACGTTTAAAAATTTTGTTACTATGAACCCATTATCTTGTAAGCCAGAGACAACTAGCTGAGCATGAATTTGATTCAAATGCCACTTGCTAGTTGAACTACCTATAAGAGAGGTGTAGAATGACCCGGGATCAAAGCTGCTGTGGAGGTTTCTATCATCGAAGAAGTAGTGGTGGTGTTCCAGAGGCAACGCTGATGAAGAGAAGTGTTCGATAAAAGCCAATGATGTTAGTGGGTTTTTGACCAAGCCTTGAATTCTTGAACGGACTACGATGTTTCTGCCAAGAGATGGATACACAGCCATTTATCTGTAATTTTACATTATTTCGAAAATTGACCTTAACCGGTTAAAATACTACTACTCCCTATACAGACTAAGAATTGAAAAGTCGAGCCAACCCGAATTTTATAGGTCGCTTTGATTTTGGGTCTTGAAAAAATCAATTCGGTTCAAGTTTTGGATTAGCATTTATGAGAAATAAACTTACCTGGCAGACTCGATCTATATATATCACAAAATTTTATATATATTGCTCCAATTCATTGTTTGTTGTATTTAGTTATTGCTGATTTTTTTTTTATTTATTATTTTGTATGTTATTGTTTTCAAAATTTTGAGAAATTGATAATGGAAGATTGAAGTTATTTTTAATTTTAAACAAACAAATTATGCATACTCAATCCAAACCAACATATGAATCCAACCCAAATTCAGTTTGGTTTCATGAGCTAATTGGGTTCAAAAGTTTAAAACCAGCCAAGATAAATTTAATTTTAGATTTGACCTAAGCATTTGTGTCAAACTCTAACACACATATTTCTCTGTTCTTTAGGTTGGCACAATATAATCTTACAACATACCAGATAGTTCTATTTAAAATTGTAATGAGATCTAAAAAAAATTTCAGATGGTTTTACTTTTCCCATTATAGTGTCAAATTGTTTTATTTCCTTCTCTTTTTTAAAATCCTCTTTCAACACTCGCTACAAAAATAAAAAATAAAAAAAGGGAGAGTTAGGTTTTTGCCAAATTTGAAGAGCTATATAATTGAGTCCCAAACTGAGAGAAAATTTAACGGTATATTCCATATTGCGTCCTGTGTCAAAATCGATGGAACTCTTATTCAACTTTTTTCCGGGAGACCCCTCTTTGTAGGTGACAAAATCCAAATGTCCGTAATTCGCACTGGAAGTTTGATAAATTTCCAATTCCTCCACTATGTTACATAACAACATTAATTGTTTCTAGATGTTTTTATTGTTAGATGCTTTATGACTGGTTTAAATACAGGTAGAGTACTACTTGTGTGATGCTGCATGCATATACTCATACCATCAGCCTAATTTTTTTTTAACTTAAGCGAAAAAGTCAATTTTTTTTACTTATTTACTTTTTTCTTTTTACTTATCTTTAACTGGCAAAAGCAAAAAAGCAAAAACAACTCTAATTTTTTTTTACTTACAAGCCTAAAAAGAAAAACAAAAAATAGTTCAAAAAAAACTATACCAAGAGGGAGCCATATCAGAAGATTTATTTTTGCATGTTGTTCATCTTCACCTGATTGTGACTATCATTGAATGTGGTTGTCCTATGCCTCAAAGCCAATTTCCTTCAGGCACAACAAAAATGGCCATTTTCCTCTTTAAGGACTTTCTTTTACTCTCTCCCACACTCCCAAAGTTAAAACTAACTCCGCAAACCAATAACCAATAACGTTGTATGGTGCAAACACGTCTCTGTGTCTACATTTTCCATTGTCATTTCACCATAACCGGCAGCTGCAGCAATATCATCCTTGGCAGAAAATCACACACAGACAAGAAGTCCGTTTGTATCCAGATAATCCCACAACTATGTTAACTGCATAAACAGAATGATTTAGGGGATTTGGTACTTCCCTCAAACTGGTTGATTTAATACGCAGTCTCGAACCATTAGCTAATATATCCATCTAAAAATATTCAAATTTACTAGCAGATTTAGAGTTCCAAAAGCGTACTGTTCCAGAGTGATAATTCTCTTTGCTAGAGTTAAAATCCTCCAAAGGCAAAGCCAATGTGATCAATCGACCCATTATCACTCAGACTAAGAAGCTTTGCTCATTCAGTAGCCTTGCCTTTGCGTCTGCTGTTATTGCCTGTCTCCACCAGATAACAAACCATGGAATCAACATCATCTCCAAATATGCTGTAAGCCTCGATCACCTGCAGATAGCTGAACCCCATTGTCAACATCGTCTGCATGCTGCTGCTGAGGACAGTGTCTGCCAAAGCATGCTCCCTCCCTCCATCCACCTTGGTTTCACTGCCTGACGGCCCTGCTTTATGATTTCAAAACTTTTGGTCAAAGTCAAAACCCGAAAACCTAAAGGTAATAATCTAATTGCAGAACCTAACAATTTGGCATATTAAGGCAGAACTTAAAGCAATCAATTTTAACTAGCAAGAATTCAAAATCATATAAAACAATTTAACAACGAAATTGTGACCCTATATTAACAAAGGAAACTCACTAGCTCCGGATGATGACGGTTCAGCACCAGAACTAGAAGACTCTTGCCAACCAAGTTGCTGCTTGAACTTGTCATCAGCAAGATATTCAGCCCGAGAAGCTTCCATCACCATAAGTTCAATTTCTCTTTCCGTGAGCTCAAGATCCGAGTAAAATCGTCCTTCCGCTAGAAGTGCCTTTCATTACAAATTTGAAAAGGAAAAACAATCATTTTAGTACCTTGTTAAGTAACAAGTACATGAAGTTTGCTCTAATACCCATGAAGACACTTACATTATCTATCTGCTGGTCTTGTTGAGCTTTGATAGCAGCCTTGATTTGATCCCTATCAACATTTCTCTGAAGCACAGGGCACAACCATCAGGTATAGAGGATAATAATGTAGATACAAACAATGAAACAACGAAACTAGCAACACTAAACATTTCAACTAACAGACATCAGCACATTAAACACTACCCATATTCCAGACCTTCCGGGCAGTTCAGAAAATCCAAGGGTATGGCTGGTTGGATCCAAGTTTGGACAATATCAGCTTATTGCACCGTGTCCTTTGTCAGGAGGCGGCCCCCGCACGCATATTTTTGGTTCCATGCGTTCCTGACCACCCATGAAACTCAGACACATCCATTGATGAAAGGTTTTTATAGTAAAATTCTGGCCTTCTATATGTTTGGTTTATTGCTTTCCTGATCACCCATGAAACTCAAGACACCTCCATTGATTAAAAGGTTGTTATATTTAAATTCTTGCCTGTTTAGCCTCATGCTAATATTATAATGTTTAATGTGAAAAGTGAAACTTGTTCTTCTCAAACCAAAACCTTCCCCAACCCCCCCCCCCCCCCCCCCCCCCCCCCAAAAAAATAAAAAACCAAACCCCCAGCAGACAAAAATAAAAAGAATCAAAAACACAAATAGGGGGAAAAATACTGTCCTTTCCCCCCCTACAATTTGTTTCCCTTTTGAAAAACCTTATACTACTTCATTTACTCTGGGAATACAATTATCACATAGAGAAAACACTGAATCAAGGCAAACAGTATACGTATCACCAACTCACCCCCCGCAGACAGCTAAATCCGAGCCCAGCACCAACCGTCAACCGCCGAGGATCAACAAGCGAGTTGTAATGATTCCCGTGATGATAACTTAGTCGTATGGGAGGTGTGTCAGTATTATAGTTTCCATGAAATATGTTGAGAGGTTCTGCATTCATCAAATCTCAAATGAGAGTGATTTAATGGTGAAAAAGCGACATTTCTTTAAAATGAATGTCAGAACCATCTGTAACCTTAAGTAGAGCAGCACCTGTGCTATAGGAATAAATATGGATAGGACGATTATACATTTCAGCCATTGCTTGTATTTCCATATTGTTTCCATAAACCTGCCACCCGAAAGAACATGTATATTGTAATCACCAACACTGAAATGAACAAGGATATGCACTCCCAAACACAAACTAAATAGAAACTTGATGCAAATTAACAAGAAAAGAACACATCATCTTGGTTAGATATGTGATCATTGCACGCATATTTCAAGTCAGCGGTTATGTTGCTGCTTTTAGAAATCTTTACAGATTGCCTTCTTTTGTCAACTATGAGGTGGTTCAGCTACCGTTAGGCCAAATAAACATGTTCTGACACTTTGTGGCGCACTCTTCTTGTTTCTGAAGACAAAAGCCGCCACTTCCATTTCACTAAGTATCATCCCCCAGACACCCATCCATATTGTGTTCACTACAAGACTAATTTTCTTAGAACCTGGAGTCCATTTATCATTGCCCAAATTGGTTAAAATCTAAACATTTGGGCTGTCAACCGGCAATACTGGCACAAGTCACCAGCAGAATGTGGGAACTGAACTTTAAAGCTCATGACAGCGTGATCAGCTTAGTCTAGGGTTTAGAGTAGGGATGTAAATTTGGCCCACCCAGCACTGGCCAGGCTCCCACCATTTTTCGGACTGTACCAGGCTAGGCCAAATTTACAAATGCTAGGCCCAAGCCCTACCCACGGCCCTAAAGGTGGGCTTGGGCTTGGGCTTGGGCTCGGGCTCGGACTTCAGCTTGTGGGCAGTCTTTTGGACGGGCCTGGGCTGGCTTGATCAATTTTAAATTAATT
This sequence comes from Euryodendron excelsum, assembly GCA_033060915.1. NCBI lineage: Eukaryota > Viridiplantae > Streptophyta > Magnoliopsida > Ericales > Pentaphylacaceae > Euryodendron > Euryodendron excelsum. The sequence continues at coordinate 23,067,217 of CM065380.1, read as the reverse complement.
TTTTTTAAAATAATGACCTAAACTTTAAACTAGATTTAAAAAAATGGTAATTAGTTTATAAATGGGTAAATAAATGTATGTAGTTTAAATAATGATTTAAAACTAAAATTAAAATATATATATATATAAATGGTATATATATATATGGTACCTACTTGATAAATAAACTTAATGAGTAATGGTGGGTATATTTTAATTCCATAATTAAGTAAACATATAACTATAATTGGTAAGTTATTTATAGAATTAAACTTACAATTATATAAAGTTTATATTAATATATAACTAGTACAATTTTTATAACTGAACTTATGATTATAAAGTTTATATTGAACTTACAAATATATAATCTTATAATTATATAAAGTTTAAACATATAATTAAATTTAATATACTATGGTGGGTAGGCTTAGACTTAGGCTTGGGCTTGGGCTTGGACTTGGGCTTGCACGCCGGGCCTAGCTGGGTCAGGCCGTACTACATAAGGTAAGGCCTAGACCCCCCACAGGGGGCAGGCTAGGGCCTGATGAGAGCTCAGGCCGGGCTTGGCTGCCCATGGGCCTCAGTCCAAATTTACATCCCTAGTTTAGAGCAACTAAGAACAAATAAATACCTAAAAATACCCCAATATTAAAACTAATGCCTTGCACACAAGTCTTTTCTCCTCCTTGTCATTCCTGAATCAAATACCCCCTGTGATTTTAGCACAAAAAAAAAACAAGTTATTAAATAAGCTCTTCCACTAGAATTAACTGATGCAAAAAACTTTGGCATTTGTTTTAGACCAACAGAATGATCACATAGAAAAAATGGGAAAATTCTGTGAGAGGAGTGAAGAGAGTGTAAAATTAGTATTTGCATTCTGGATATGTTAGACCGAAGGAACAAGTAGCCAACATAAATATATAGCATACCTTATCCCTTCTCTTCCTCTTGCAATAAGACATGAAACCTTCTGTTATAAATTGAGAAAAGTGGTCTCTCTCCTTTTCCTGCATGGACAAAACTAAAAAGTTCAATCCTATGCATCATCATGAAAGATCAATCATATATGCACTCAAAAGCAATCGACAATCACAACACCAATGGTACATCCACCAAGTTATGACCAAGTAACCCAAAAAGATCCCAAGTATGTCTTACAAAATACAGAAAACAGTATAGCATGCACAAATCTGCGATGGATTGGTGAGTGGAGAAGTTAGTGATGTGAATGGGGAGCTACTGATAGTGAATGGGGCACTTATGGGAGAAAATCAACATCCAAACTCCTCTATCCCCGCCTACTGAGCAAAAAACGCTGCCAGCCATCCAAGCAAACTCAAAAAAAAGATGCACCCAGAGAGGGAAGAGGGGGGGAAAGGGGAGCAAGAGAAGAGGGAGGGAGAGAGAGGTGGTACATGGAACGTGCCAGATTAAAGTTTATGAGTATATAACAATACTTTTAACTTACCAAAAAATAAATAAATTAGATGATATAGGTAAAAGCTTTACGGGCTTCATAACCACATACACAAATTATGTTAAAACTATAATGGGATACACTAAACAAATTCCTTGGGAGTACAGTTTGCAGGTGCTTTTGCACTAAAAGTGGATTCAGTGTCGGATTAACAGCTTGGTTGGGTGGTTAGCTTAACAAGCTCAAATGCTAAAATTTAGATATTCATTATTTGTTATTAGTTATTAATTGCAAAAGGATAAAAAACTATCAAATTGCCAAAAAAAAAGCCACAAATATATACGCCAACTTATTAAACATCTAAACATTTTACACCTCGAGTGAATCAAAGATACCAAAAGTTCATTTAAGTAAAGCAAACCATTACATGCCTAGCCACATTTCAAATGCATATAATAAAACTGCTAGACAATGCCAGCTGAAATTTTGGAATATATGGAACAAGACTTGAGATCCTCTTTTCAGTGGTCTTTGCTATTTTCAGAGAACACTTCTCATGAGTGGTATACCACTATAGACATATGATTTTCTTTTTTTTATTTTTGATCAGACATACTTTTTTTCTTTTTTTGGCAACTCATGGCAAAGTTGAAAATTTATGTGAACGCTTCAGTAATGGTGCCTTTTAAAGCACAAGTAATTGTTATCAGTCAGTAGTATTTAAGGGCTTACAAAATAATTATGGACTAGCTGTACTTTCATCACATTATACTTAAATTATACATTTCCCTGATTAAAAATGGTTCAAAAAAATTTGATTGCCTCTTGAATTTACCGCATGAAGTTAGCCATATTTTCTTTTGATGATAAAAAGTATATTATTTTGCAACATCTAGGCTTCCCTTTATGATCTTAATTTTTGTCTTCACAATTCTCCTTTTCAATTTCATAGTGAAACAGAACAATGTACAAAGAACATCCTCCTCTGCTCCCATCATAGAACTAGCCAAAAAAGCTAGATGAAGGCAAAATTTCACACATGCATGCATGCTAGCGCAATTTTCTTCACAAATGGAGGAAAACAATTGATAATGTTTAAAATTTGAAACTAACATAACTTTCACTTGAAGAAAATGCTTCTGAGAGGGCATCAGTGTATGCGAAAACAGAAAAAAGAAAAAAAAGCAAGCAATATTCCTAAACAGCAACTCAAAACATCAGAATGTCTACGGAATCAATAAAGAATCCAAACGTTTTCCAAAAGAAGCCAAATGTAGTATTCACTGTCTTCGTGACCCAGCAATACAGTAGATTCAAAATCAATGGAGGACATTACAACCCAGCTAAGTAATGGGGGAATACATGTTTGAAGTTTGTGGCCAATTTTGGTTTAAAATTAATAGGAAAAGCTTGCTCAAAGGAGCACTGCCTTCGTACACAGGCCATATACACTAACTACATTTGAACCCCAAATTGAGCCCGCCTCTGAAGTCTATCAGGGCAAAAGAAGAATCACAATAATAAAAAAGTACGCAACAAAGAAGACTTTAAGTTTGTGTATGGACATAATAGCTTCTTCAAAGATCCTATTTCTTTCCTTCCAAATGCCCACATCACGCACAATGGTGCAATCTTCCATGATTCATTTACATTATGATCTAAGTAACCTCTATGCCAGGATTCTAACAATAAGCAATAACTATCTCCAAAAAGACCCAAAGAACACCAAAAATAATGAATAGTAAGCTCTACAAGTGCCACCCATCATCACAATGAAGAAGAAGATGATATACTGATTCCTCCACCCTTTTACACAAAATGCAAAAGTTAGGAATCAATTTCCCTCTCTTTCCTAGGTTATCCAAGGTGAGGATGGCATCCAAGGAAGCCGTCAAGTGAAGAAGACTACCCTAGATGGGCTCTCACTTTGCAAACACTATGCCATGGGAAGGAGCTAATTGCAGCCTTGTACTCTATTGTCTCACCAAATCATCGTATCCATGTTCCATTGAGAGATATTTACTCTATAAAGAGCCTCAAAGAAGTCTTTCCCAATCTTGGATTCCCCTAATAAAAAGGGCTCCCCAAACAATACCAGAGTCTAATAAGCATAAGAAGTCCACCACCAAAGCTTGCTCAATATGAGCCAGAAGGAAACACCAAGCTTTTAGGGACTAAAATGATGGTAACTAGGGTAGGATGCACAAAAGACGCAAAAACACTCGAGAATTGAACCAACCAACCTCCTTGGGTTGGTTCGATTCAATTGTAGGAGGGTTATGATTCGGTTCTGGGTATCAGATTGGTTTGGTTCTTGGGTTAGTAATTTTTAGACCTGAACCTGAATTGAACCCAAACTAAACCTGAACCGAACTAAGACATAATATTTACCATATATGTATATCGTACACTATTCACACCTGATTAATGGTCATGTTATATAATTAGAGGCAATTAGGGCTACCAAAAACTTCATCTCCTATTCTTCTGCTCAGCACCGCCTCTATAGCTGAGTACATCTTCATCAATACTCGCTCTCTCTCTCCATTTTTTTGTTTATTTTGGTGTTTGTTAGTGTTTATTCCACATTGATTAATTGTATCTATTATTCCTTTACACAACTATTAGAACCTGACTTTTAGAAACCTTTAACAGTATCTATCTTTCTTCATTCTGCCAAGAGAATGAATGATGCTTGAAGTTTACTCTAGGTGGTAGCTTTCAACTCTAATTCTTTCTTTCACCCTATCCTACTTTACCAAAATCCCCGATATAAAAAGTATCAAAACCCATCTCAATCTTCTTCTCAGCTAAAGAGTTACGATCTTATTTTGTGTTTTTCTTTTCCTGAAATGTCAATTTTCTACACTTAATTTAAAGAAACCCATATGGGTGATTTTTTTGTAGTACTTTGAAAAAGTATTTTTGTAGGAATGGCGCCGTTTCTAGCTCTCAATTTGATTCGCCATATTTGATTTTTGCATGCTTGCGGTTACTCCAGTTTTTATCAAGTTGGGTCCGGTATTTTCTTTTTGCTATGAATTTTGCCAGCCAATCCAACCTAACCAAAACCAACCCAAGACAATTTGGGTTGGTTCTGTATGACTCCATGGGCTGATCAGTTTGGTTTTGGATCCAAAAACATAGAACTGATCAAGATTGGTTCAGTTCTGGGTTTGGCATTAGTTCAAACTGACGCAACTTGTGTTACCAGAAAACGCTAATGCCCTAGCAATTTACATATTTAGAACGACATTCTGAAACATGGTACACTTTCATTCCAACATCTAATGCAATCCGAAATTTTTTCCCTAATCATTTCCTTAAATATTACTTGAGGAAATAAAAGATCAACTATAATAGACAAAAACAGGGAAGACTCCAGTTTTGACAAAACAATATGCAAAAGCATATGCTATAATGCTCCTACAAATTAGTTTTTAAGTGATTTGTTCAAAAAAATAGACAACATTTTATTAGATGTCTATTGTTACAAGAAAAAAAATTATTCTAATACTGTAATTTATACAAGTCTAAAAAAATTATTCTAATACTGTAATTTATACAAGTCTACCTTATGCATATCATACTGCATTTTACAACATGTGAGTTACCACGTACACGTTCACGTTTTTATTCGAGGCACTAGAACTATTCGTATTCCAGGTAACATAGGACCTGACTCATGCACACCCTTAAACTAGGGTTAAGGTTTTAGGGATCAAAAGCCTGGGCTTTTAAGCTTAAATATAGAATTAGTTTAACGAGTTATCTGGAAGAAGATAAATTTTAGAATGCATCTAAGGCCTTCGGGAGTCTCACCCAAAGGAAACCAATTAAGTCTTACCACAATTGATAGCAAAACTCTAAATTGGTCAAAGTTCCTCAACTATCATCACAAAAGCCTTGCTCATATTTGAGCATAGCTAATGCAAAAAAAATCTCCCAACTTCGGACTCTCCTAGTCAAGAGAGGATTCTGATGCCACATCTGTTGAACAACTAAATAAATATATTTGGCTTTGGAAACCTAAACCGAAGTCCATGGGTACCGCGAAAATGAAGAAGCCTTTTAATTAAGACCAATGACATATTAACCGAAGTCATTGGTCTCTTCAATTACTATTTCATTATTTTTAGCCGTTTGGGAACGTTGACATTTTGGAACTTGTCGATTTTGCTATACGTTGGTTGTAATATTCATCCACCGATCTTTTCATGTGTAAAATTTTATGGGTAAAACAAGTCCAAAGAAGGTCCAAGTCTTGATCAAATATTTGGCCACCATGAACTACTTGGCCATCAAATTAGCTTAGCCACAATGTTTGACTTCCTTCATAATGTCAAACAATGGCCTTAATTTGACTGGGAATATTATTACAACAATTGAGTTTGAATTGCTTGGCCCTTGCAAGAGAGAACTCTTCTTCATGCTCACCACTGCACAAAATACCCAGTACCGTTCTTAGGTTACTGTTCATAGCCTAGGCAAATCTCAATTTCAGCCCCAGAATCCTTCCATCATGCATAGGGGACCATCCTTTTGTTGCGGCATGCTCCTTAGATTTACGGATTCGCAGGGGGCCTCAGGCCCTACTTAGTTGACTGACAATGACAAAAAGGCTTGTGAAATCGTAACCCATTTCCCTACCCTTTCAACAATTCGTTTAACTCTTAATCCCTTAAATTGGTTGCTGTCCAGAGCTTCCAGCACTCTCTTTCATGAAAATCCAGCAAGCTGTCTTTTCTGGAAACCAAACCAAATTCAATCCCGTTTCATGTACGAACCCTAAAATTACAACCTTAACTTGCTCTAAACCCACCACCAATCCAATTGTATGCAGTTCTAACACTAAGATTCCTAAACTGCCTTGCATCCAATGTCTAAACGAAATAAAACAACTATTCTAAACAAGTCTAGAACAACTAAAATAATCCCAAAAACAAATGCCTACAACCTAGAAACCAAACATGTAAAATTGCAAGATGCCCCTGGCATGGAAAATTTGACTTTTCCGAATCAGAATGTGTAGGGCCAATTGGGTTCTACAAAACCAAACAATAAAAGATCCAACCATGCAACACAAATGGTCGTACACATTGATCCATTGTCAAGGATCAGAAGAACAATTTTTTTCTCCGCCTCCAAGCATACACTTCATGGTGTTAAACATTGTATATTTTATTTTTGTTGTTGTATTTTTTTACAAGTAAATTGCATTAAAGAGCACCAGAAGAAGAAGGGCGGGTGGGGGTGCAATCCTTTACGCTCAACGTATACAGCAGCCCTAAAAAATAAGGTGCTAAAACCTGTAATAGGGTCTAAGGTACAGGATGCTTGAGGTCTTGTTGTCATTGGTGATCTTTAGGGGTGCTTTGTGCAAGAAGCATTTTAATGGTTTTAACATATCTTTCGGTTTGACATAACAGAGGAACCCAATTCTACTACCGCATTAATGTTGCCACAATGACATAACAAGGCATAACAAATACTTGGGTTTTAACAAAGCATTTATGTTGCCACAACAGCGAGCTTTCGATTCTACAACCGCATGCCGCTCCAATATCTTGTAATCATCTAGATGCCCTTAGCAAACATAGATGAATATTATAGAATAATCACCAATCTAAATAACAAAAATCAGTATGTTGTCCACCCAAATAAGCAAATCCACATCACAATATAGCAGTATGTTACCCAGATACAAGATGTCATTTTAGAATACGTGAGCTCTTGGAGATAATTACTCCATTGAACATGCTGGATAAAGTCATCAATTAGTAACTCAATAATACTTATAATACATGCTTTATCATATTCATGCGAGATGATAGTAATTGAAATCAAGCTCGCTACTAGATCAATAGCATGCAAAGGTATTGCTTTGTGGAAGCTTATTGCAACATTCCTTAACTTTAGTCATCTTGAAGTGAAAGGTTCCCTCATTTTTGGTAGGCAGACAAAGCTCTTTCATCTCTAATCATCTCAAACTATTTGTTTATAAATCAAAACAAACTATGTGTCTGTAGGTGGTGTGTCAGTCCTATAAAGCTGATCTGAACTTTATCTCGCCATAAACGCACTGTTCCTTATAGTTTGGGTTTGCCTAGTGCACTTTCATACTCCCCCACACACAATAATGATCAAAAACATTTCCATTGACGTATCCACTCAAAGAATGTCATCAGATTACTGCAGAACTCAACACTTCAAAGCATGATATTTCCTCTATATCAGTAGATGCTCCCAAATTTCAAGGCATTCTTTACTCATTGTATTACAGCATTTTCTATCGGATCTTCTCCTCAATCAAGTTCCTGTTTTGCCTGACCGTTCTTCAAGAGTTTCAGTGTCTCACCAAACTGACTTCACGCAATTCCAAGCCAATAATTTTGGATTTCATAACAAAGTTAATGGAGGATGAATCCCTTAGTAAGATTGTTAAGGCTACCCACAATCAAGTAATGGTGCATAGGGCTCCAAATTATAGGGTTTATGCAAAAATGTTAAATTGGTTAAGGTTTAAGGTTAAATCTGGTTTAAAAGTAAAAGGAACAGCTTCTTGAAAATTTGATGTGATAACGAAAAACCACAATCTAAGAAGCCTGGATATGGACATGAGAAACAGATAAAACACAATATGAACGCGTGGGCACAACTACTTTCAAAAAAATTAGGACACAGACATGGCAGGGACATATCAAAAAAATATTTTTTTATATATGATAATAATAACTACTACATTGTTTACATTAGACATATATTATCTATTCATACTTCATCATATCAACATAGTAAAAAATCATTTTCAATATCCTACATATTAGAAAAGAAGTGTGAACAAAAAATCCTAATATCTATTTTCAAAAGCTTTATTAATAAACAAATTGAAAGTTTGGGGTTTTAGAATTCCTAAAATTGAAATGCCTGATTGAGGTGGGATTAATAGGTACAAATCCATACTATTTTTATTTATCATTGGACCCAAACTAGGAAACACGGACACTTCGTTGGAGAAGCCCGTGTTGGACAATGTCAGACACCGACATGAATGAAACACCTAGCAGACACGTCAGACACTCAATTTTACATGTCCAAATTTTATTTTTTTTTCGGGACACAGCTTGGCTAACGTGTCCCATTTTGAGCACTTTAGGGACACAACAGATACTCGACTATAAATTTTAAAACTAAAAATTGAGTTTATTTTGTAAGTAAAAAAATATTAAAATATGAAAATAAAGAAAAGGGGGCAAATCTTACGTACATATGTTTTGGATAGTTTCTGATTTTATAGTCTTATGTATTGATGGAACAACTTTTTTGTTGTTAATGTGTTTGTTTAGTTTATCATTTGTGATGGAATGTAATTGACTAATAGTGAATAATTTGTTACTCACTAAGTAGTGAAATATATTTTTTTAATTTTAATTGGTATTATCTCATATATTTTCTACCTTTTAATTTTTGTAAAATAGTTATATATATGACGTATAAAAGAATTTAAAAATATATTCTTTTTCCGTGTCCCCACCATGTCATGTTCTGCATGTTTTGAAAATTGTCGTGCTTCTTAGGATCCCAAGTAAGTTTCTTCAAATTAATATTGTATTTCATGTGTTTGAGCGATGAACATATGTGCTTCTTAGACCAAAATCTTAGCAAAGAGAAAGTTGGTTAAGAAGTGCTAGGATTTAATGATTAAAGGTAAGGGATTTTGACCCTTAAAATAGGATTATATAGAGGCTGACTATTGATATTATTTTTTTATAGGAACGAAGAAGAAGGCAGTGAAGAAGAAGAAGAGGGCAAGATTCACCAAGGCTCTGAAAGAGTCCCACCTACAAGTAATTAATGAAGTCTCACAATAAAAAGAGAGAAAAGTAACGTGGAGAGTTAATGTTAATCAAGACTGTTCAATTATCAGAACAAAAGCTTCCCAAATAAATCAGTGTAAAGAACATGACATGAAATGAATGTGTCATTACTGAACCAACCTTGGTATGTAAATTTATGAAAGCCCAAATATGGAAAATCTAGTCCTTTTCCAAGTCAAAAAGGCATCAAAGCCAAGCAGGTTTCAAGCAAATCTAATTACAAGTAGTTTACCACATCACGGATAGCGATGGCTAGGCCGATTGGTAAATAGATCGGACTCACGTGGACTTGATCTTCTTTTTTTTCTCTTTATTTTTCTCCCTTAGTTCTCAACAGTAATTTTAAGATGTTGATCCCCATCAAAAGGACATTTTCCTAAACACAATTATTAACTCCCACTTTGCACAATTCTTGGCTAATGTGGGCAATCTAAGTCCATATGAATGCAAGAAATCACTAGAGAATATCTTGAAACTATTGCAATATTGAATTTATGCTTTCACGTCTATGAAAATCTTGATGACTACAGAAGTTGACAGAGCTACTCCGTGTCATATCATGGGTAATTTAATCTTAGTTTTTCTTTATTCCCAGTAATAAAGAAGCTGCTTCTCGGAATACTAATTATCCATGCCCAGAGGAAAGGGACATTCTATTGAAGAGAAGGGGGAAATTTTAGCTTCACTGGACAACTTGAAAGAAACCACCATTATCACACTTGATCAAGCTTAGTAGATATGTGGATGTTATTATTGGACAAGCTAGGGAAGCCTGAATTACATGCTTGACAACTTACATCATTCTCCATCCATAAGGGTTGACTGTGAACGCACTCAAAGAGTAGCAAATGACGAGTCACATGGAACTCCACAAAGAGGATCAATGAAGTTCTGTAGGTTTAATGTACATTCTTATTCCCCTTCAGCTAAGTTATAGAATAGGGTGGAGTCAGGTATTGGCGCTTCCTAGTGCATTAGCGTTTGTTTAATAATTGTGCCCCTTTATTCTACTACACTTTGAAGAATGCCTTTTTCCTTTATCTGTGCTATCATCTACCAGTAAACCATCGGCTTCTTATGCCAAAAATAAAGAAATAATAACATATTTCCAAAAACATGCCAACACATGACCCTCTTGTAGCGGACCCATGTCCCTGTGTACTGTCAGTCATAGTTAATGCTTCTTGTCCCTATTGCTTCTTCGTTTCACGTAATTCACCAGGTTCCCATTTTGGTTAAACATAAATTTCTTTATCAAAGGTAAAAATAGAGAACAGTAAATCCTTATAATGTTCACCTTTTTACAATGAAAGTTGACAGAATATTCCTTTTCTTTCATTTTCTTTTTCTTCTCCTCTCTCCATTTCCAGGCAACCATATGGAAACTAGAGTCTCTTACAAACTGAGAAAGCATAATGAATACGAGATGCGGAAACAAAAGATCTGATACACAGCTCAACAATCAAACAATCCAACAATTAACAAACAACCCTTAATCAGGCCTGATCACCATGAGTGATACCGTAGAACATTGTCTCACGAGAGGGCATTGTGAGAACTACTCTGGTGCTCTACATATTTACGTTCTTTCTTTCCTTTTTTTTTTTTCATTTTTTATTTTTTTGGGAGGGGTGGAGTTGTGAAAAAGTCTAGCATGCTCCTTTATCTGTGAAAACATATCATATGCTAATTAGCAGGCTAAAATAGTCAGTAAATATCATAATGACTCAGAACACCAACTTAAGCACCAAAAGATTTTCCAAGACAAAAACATAATGATGAAGGATGTATACTCTGAAAGTAAGCATTCACAGAAGTAGAGTCATACCATATAATCAATGCACATTTGTCTGACCAAATCATAACCTTCAGAATCCCCATATACTTGATCTGCAACAGCACGAAAGAGGCAGTTCCCATCCTCCAGCATTCGTTTGACTTCTAAAGCTTTTGCTCGTCTTATATCAATATCAAACTGGCGCTCCCTGTCCTGAAACGAACGCAACATGTCAATTTGACAATAATGAAGTTGATAAAAATAATGCAACTGGCTGGTCACAAGATTAAGCTATGTTTCATTTTGGACAGAAAACTATGAGAATTACAGAGCATCATAAACCACATATATAAGATGTTAGGATACAGCCAGCTTGAAGAATAGCTTCGATCTTATCCTGATACATAAATATTCATTTAAGTTAAAAAAAAAATTAAGGGACTTCAAGTTGACGATGCAATTAATGTCTCACACATAACATTCAATAGGAGAGGATGAACTATGCATTAGCCATAAGGAGCATAACTTCACATTGAACAATGTCATTACAAAAATATATATTTGGGAAAAGAAAATTTAGCTCATATGATTATGAGCAATTGCATTCAGTGCAGCAATCCTGCAATGAACTACAACAAAGTAAAAGAAGTCCCCATCCAGTCTTCCAGATATCCCTTTTTTTTTTTTTTTGGTTAAGTACACATTCCACATATCTTCATGTAGCTTGATTGTACAGTGCAAGAGAACGTCAAGGATTTGTAAATGAGCACTTAAACTGCCTAACCAGTTCATTAGTTTAAAGAAAAAATGTACAAATGGAAAAAGAAGAAGACAAAAAAAAAAAAAAAAAAGTAAAGAACTTACTGCATCATCATAGCCAGACCCAAAGCAAGGGCTCTGCTCATCAGCGCTATTATAACCTTCACTTTCACAATGAGGCCTTGGTGATGAAGGCCTAGACCCAGTTGGCGAAGTCCTAGTTGAAACAACAGGCCACGCAGCTGCTCTTCTTGATGATCCAATCCGTGGAGAATTTGAACTACCTGATACAAATCTCCTAGAATTTGAGTTTCCTGAAGAAAGTTTTGGGGGTGGGACCGGAGGTGGAGGTGGAGGTGGATATGAGCTTCCAGTAATCGTCTGCAAAGATTCACCAGTGGAACCCAAAGATTCAGTTTCCATAATTCGTAGCGTACCTATACCTCTCATCGAATCCCCTGAAACAACATCATCATTCCCAACTTTCTCACTATCAACGGTTTCATCAATATCCTGGCTATCATGAAAGCTTTCCGGTGAAAGATCATCACTTTTAGCTGCCTTGTTATCAGTACTACCAAAACATTCTACAAAATCATCTACAACCACCTGCTCTAGCACTTCCTCTCCAATTTCCTCATCTTTCCCAGCTGCTACAACCTGCGGAATAGTAACCTGAGGCTGGGGCGGAGCTGAAGTAGAAGAACTGGGTAACGATAATGACCTGCTTGGGTTTGACGATGCCGAGCTAGCTGAACCTCGCTGAACCAAAATCCGAGTCATCTTGTCTCTCCGTCAACCTGAAACCCAAGCTCGTACCTATTCCCCAATCAAGCCAAAATTAGAGGGACAAAACCCTAACTTTCAATTTGCCCCGTGTCCTCGCCTTAGACAAAGTCACGCCAATTCCTCGGCTGAAAGATTTGCTCCAGCCCAACGCCCTCTGCTCCTCGCGAATCAATCTCTGCATTCCCCTAACAATTCTCATGAGACCTTGAGCTCCAAGTTTTAAACAACAAAACCCTCTATAAAGTACTCGAATTTACCCGAAAAGGCTCGAGAATTCACCTCCCACAAGCCCTAACAGCAATAAACAATTCACCAAACCCCATCCAAATCAACACAAAATTCAAAACTTAGCAACAAAAAAAATCCCCAATTCAACACAAAAAACATCAAATCAAAGTCCCAATTTTTCAAAATCCAACAAAAACAGACATCAATTGAAGAGCCAAACAGTCAAAATAAATAAAAATCGAAAAGAAAACCCTAGAGTTGACACAGTTGGAGTTTAGAAACTCACCTGATTGACCTCAAGTTCGTATCTCAGGTATAGAATAACTCAGTTATTAAATTCGTTGTAGAGAGAGAGAAGAAAGAAAGAACAAAGAAGAGAGGATTGCCTAGGGTTTTTGCGAAACCCAAACAAAGGATAACTTAATGACGAAGGAGATAGTGTATACAGGTATGTATATCAACTAATCTATATGCGTAGAGAGAAAAAGTCCAGAATCCAGAGAGAGAGACAGAGAGACAGAGAGAGTGCGTGCGCGCGTTTAGTGAGAGAGGGGGGTACCTTAGTTTTGCCCTTTTGGGGGCGAATGGGAGGCTGGGCTTTAATGCGGACGGAGAGACGGCCACGTGACGTTGGACTTTGCTGGCGACGGCCGGTCTCCGATGCGAACACGTGTAGGGCTCTGAAAAGGCTTATAAGGTTGCTCGTGCGTAGTTTAAAACTTGGGAAAAGGAAGAGAGAAAAAACAACATAAAAGTATTTTCCTTTTTTTTGTTTGATTTTGTGAGAAAATTAAAGAGGTGAAACGTTAGTCCAATGCTTTAAAAGTCAGACCGAATAGACTGGTTCAATTAGTTAAATTGTTGATCGATCGAAAAAATGGTTTGATCGGCCTTTTAAACTAATTTTAATTAAAATTTGATTAAATCCAACAATAATTATCATTAAATTGTAACCTAATAAATTAAATTAGTTGTTAAACCGTTTGATTCAATCTTTTAAAGCAAAATTTTAAGTTTTAATTTTAAAATTTTAAGTTTTAAATATCAAAACTAATATAGAAAAATAAGATACTTTTTATTATTATTAATAAATAAATTAATAATATAATTATGATATTACAGATCAATAATAGTTGACTTGGTAAACTAGTAATCCAGTCTCTTTTTTTGTTCACTCAACATTTTTATTTTCAAAACATTGCGTTGGCCTATCAAAAGTGAAGCTACAAAAATACAATCCAAATGTCATTAGAAAAGAGAGAGAGAGAGAGAGAGAGAGAGAGAGAGTTGGGGGGGGGGGGAATGTGTGTGATTTTTTGTCCCTTTACTTTCTCTTCTTTTTTCCTCCTTTTTTCTTTCTATTTCCGTCTTAGATAAAATCAAATAGAAAGATAAAATTTTAATTATTTTCTCACCCTTTTCCTACCCTCTCCCAAGTTCCAAACAAGCTGTTAAGACAGTAAAAAAGAATTGTGAACTGTGTTGTGTTAGTTAAAAGTTTATTTGAGACAAATCAAATTTGACCTAATTTTAGGGCTTATCAAATTTGACTCTAGTATTGTATTTAAAAAAATAAGTTATTTAAGCTTAACTTATGAACAACTCTATCACAGCATTTGAGGTCGATTCAAAGATGATCAAATTCAACTTGAATATACTTTGAATATATTTGAATTTCTAAGTAAAGCTTAAGTAATTTGCTACTTAGCATGACTCAATTAGTTTACAGAGCAATAAACCGTTTTGTAGGGTAGACTTGCTCTCACCAGTAATTAAATTTACTTTTATATTATCTTAGGGGGTAACTTAAGGAAGTTCACTCAGACTTGCAATGTCACTCCTGCTCGAGCCTTCTCGGGGATCAAATGGGTTGCAAGCATATCCATTATCTCCCAAATTCCATCTCGAAACCTTATTTCTTGGGCGTATTGAAACTGTTATAAGGAAACTATCTCCCAACTCCGACTACTACTGCTACTGGATTTATAGGTAAGAGTCTATGGTGAAATTAAATATGTAGGGTAATTTATATGTAAATTTGTTGGATTATATTTAAATAACATGTTGTATTTTCATAAATGGCAAGTCGCAAAGTAGCAGCAATCAACAAGTAAGCCCCAACCATAATATTCAATGCTTGGTTATTTCACATTTCGTTGATCACACCCCAAAATATTTGTATTTTATGTCTTATAGTTTAAGGTTAATGCTATCATTTTGTTCATTCCATTAACGCCGTTAGTTTGGGCAACATCTTTGATACTTGAGGGAGTTTTATTGTAGTGTTTTGAAGATAAGGGTGACAAAGTAAAAAATAGTGATAGATGAGGGGTGTTGATGTAATTAATCCTATTTATTATCTATGAGTTGACAAAAACTATATGATGTGTTTATTTTTAATTGATTGGATACATCATATCATCATGTTGTCATAGTGTTTTGGACCTACTAAATAATTTGTCGATTGTGGGGCTACTTGTAAGCACTTACCTTGTCCGTGCCTCATGGAAAGCCCATCAACCCATGAACCCAAGCCCAACTCAGCTATTTTAGATTAGTGGATAAAATAAAATCTACTTCCAATACTAGAACATATGTAAATGAACCATAAAATAATTGGCAAAAATGAAAATTGGTCTGGAAGATAGTGGCCCACGGATTAATTGTTGATAGGAAAATACGAAAGTTGGATTCTTGAATTATAAATAAATCCATAAAACAAGCTTTGCTATTCTTAAGATCCTAAATAAAAAACAAAAATTTATTGTATCTTCTGATATATATATATATATATATATGTGTGTGTGTGTAGTTGATTAATTTCTCAATTGGTGTAAATTAGTTTTTGGCCTGTTATTAATGTCATAAGGACAAATTTTTGGTAATAAGATAGTACCAATTACTCCTAGTTAGATTTAAACTTTACATCATATGATCCATCAAATATTGAGGGTAAAATTCATAATAGCAGATATTCTAAAAACAAGGCCCTACTTGTTTGCAGATTTTTTGTTCTCATAGATTAGTATAGATAATAGTGTAAAATTTCAGTAATGCTTTTGTTATATGCAATGGTATGCATTCTTCTCAATTCTCTTTTCTTTCCTTTTCTTTTGTTCTCTTTGCATACATAAGAACATGGTATTGCAGACACACAATCAACTTTAAAAGCCTAATTATTCTTTTGTTTCTTCTCCTTCTCTTTCTTTTTTATATTTTATTTTTTTGTAGTTACTCTATATTATGATACCTACGATACATTCAGTCTTCGCTATGAATATTTGCCTAAACAATATACATATATATATATATATATATAATATCTGCTAGGTAATGGATGACCTCACGGATTGATCACTTCAATTTGTATAGTTTCGGCCAACTTGATCAAGTCTTACCTGCCTCAACTTTGAATACTTATAAATAAAAGTTTCGCCAATAGTTTTAAAAACAATCAAGAATAAAGAAAAAATAGAAAAGAAGAGTAAAGAGAAAATAGAAAGGGAGAAGCAGGAAAAAAATAGAAGGAAGAGAAGTACAAGTAAATCCATAAAGTTTATGTTGTATTCTTTTAATTCTATATTATCAATAAAGTCTTGAGTGATCGAAATGATTTAGCCGTAATTATTTCAGAATAACTAATATGATAAATATTTAACAGTTTCTGAAGAACTATTCACTATATTTTGTTTTGAGTTATTTTATCTGCTTTATATTCCTTTAGTTTCATAACACGTTATCAGCACGAAACTCTAAATGCTTGTGAAAAATATAACTGTGTTCTTCTTTACATCAGAAAAATACTTTATTTTATATGTAATTTATTTTTGTTTCGAATTCTTTACTATTTACTCAATTCGCAAGAATAGTATGAATAATAGTTAAACTATTGAGATAAATAGTATTTATTTCGAAATTTTGTTACTTTATTTCTCTCATATCTTGAATTTTTTACCTATAATATTTATAGGTCTAGAATCCTTATTTCAATAGTTTTTCATAGACATGTGACTTTACTATATTTTGATATCTGAATTAAAGTTATAATGTGAACAAAAATAGTGATATTATATATATATATATATACATATCGGATGAATTGCAGTAATGAATAATGTACATCAATAGTACTCTTACTATTGATAATTACTATTCATGAACGGTGATTATAATTACTATTCATTAGTTGTTCAAGTTACAACTTGACAGACTTTTTTATTAAAGCATTCCTAACTGTAATATTTGAGAAATTGTTACACAATATTGGCATGCGCCGTCTCAATGATCTTTCATTCTGAACAATGAAAGCTATCAACTTCATACCAGAAGTTTGAATAAAGGAGAGTCGCGTACTGTACTATTTTCTCTTTACTAACGATTTTTTCCATAGAATTTTTCTTGGTAAGGTTTTAACGAGGTATTTTTAACCCATACTCAGTTATGTTACACAAAATCACTATACTATTTTTCCTTCGCTAAAATTTTTTCTCAATGAGTTTTTCTAGCAAGGTTTTAATGATGCAGTTTTAACATACCCAAAAAACATATATTGTACTATTTTACAGTTATCCAATAGGGAGTGTTACATAATGGATGACCTCGCGGATTAATCAGTTCAATTTGTATACCTTCGGCCGACTTGATTAAGTCTTACATGCCTCAACTTCGAATGCTTATAAATAGAAGCTCAGCCGATAGTTTTGAAAATAATCAAGAATAGAGAAAAATAGAAAAGAAGAGTAGAGAAAAAATAAAAAGGGGGAAGCGGAGAGAAAATAAAAGAAAGAGAAGTATAAGTAAGTCTTCAAAGTTTATGTTTTATTCTTTTTAGTTCTATATTATTAATAAAGTTTCAGGTGATTCAGAAGATCTAACCCTAATTATTTCAGAATAACTAATATGATAAATATTTAACAGTTTTTAAAAAACTATTTTTTGTATTTTGTGTTTAATTATTTTATCTACTTTATATTCTTTTAATTTCGTAACAATATCTGAATTTATAGATTGCAATAGTAAAATTGAATGGAACCAATTGTTTGTTATGGGCTCAAGCTATAAAAGTGGCTGCAAGCCCTAACAAAGAATTCACGTCTATTTTGTCTCAAGCTCCACATCGAGAGTCATGGAATAGTTTGGAACTGTCTTCCAATTCTAATATTATGTTCTTGAATATTGCCAAAGAAATCTGAAATGCAAAGTTAGGAGATATTTTATACGGAGGGGAATGTCTTTAAGGTTTATTTGTTACATGAAAATATTGTCTTCCTTAGATAATAAACCTGTTTGTAATTTGAGGAAAGGAAGAGAAAATAATAATTTTAGAGTAGACAAAAAATGGAGAGGAAAACAAGAAAAAAAGTTATTTTTCTTTTCATTTTTTTTATTATATTTTTTTTCTCTATTTCCTTTTCAATAGTTACTCTACTATTTTCTTTTCTCTTTTCCTCAAATTCAAACAAGGGAACAATTATTTTTCCTTTCACTTTTCTTTTATTTCCTTAATTTATAAAACCAAACAAGCGAAAGTAATAACTTTACTTACAATTTCTTACTCTCTTCTTTTTCTTTTCTTTCTCTATCCCTTCCATACGGTCTAACACAGGCCCTGAGCCAGAGGTGATAAGCTTGGGCCAACTATTACATCACCTTTAAGAGGATGTCAAATAATTGAATCAATATCATTGAAGCAATGAAAAAAGATCTACACAAGTTTCAAAATTAATCAAGGTACGTGTAAGTTGACTTGAATATCTGATCATTAAGAAAAAAAAAAAAAAAACAAAAGAAGAAAGGAGCTTTATGTACCTAAATTTCTCTAATGTTTGAGTCCTAACCTTTCTTTTGTGTTAGCCCCTTACAGGACAAAATGGGACAAAATGGTTCCATTTTATATTTTTGAATAATTTGACTTAGAAATTCATAGGAAAAAGATAAATAGAATAAAAACTCTTTATTATTAGAAATTTAAAAGACATTTTCTTTCTTTTTACTCTTTTTAGGAAAAAGATAAATTGGATAAAATAAGAGAGAAACACTTGAAATAACGCTGGCAAATACTTTTTATAATTGAGTTCTCAAAACGTTAGAAGAGATCACATATTAGCAACGCAGTTTCGTATGTATGCTATATTTTTGTCAATGACATGAATCATCTCTCTTCTTTAAAGACAAAATTGAGATCTTACATGTCAAACATGCACAAATACACCCAATTTAAACTTCTAAAGTTAGGGCTAAGTGTTATATTTATGGTTTGGGTGTGGGGTTTGGCAGTATTATATTTTAGGAATAAATTTTTTTTGGGGTTATGAGTTTTACATTTTGATGATGTATGCAATTTTTGCAACCCAAATAAAATCCTTAACCTTAAAATTTTTAAATTAAAAATATGACAAATGCCAAATTGCTTATATGGTTTATGATTAATCAAGAGTTACACCATTTTTAAATTTAATCAATTTGCGAGTGTTTAAGTCTTTGAATAATTTAGAGCTGTGGTGGGGATTAACACTTTTCAGTGATAAGGGTTTAGGGTTTTTATTCTTGTATTTTCATTTTTCTTTTTTTAACATTAATATTGTGTTGGAAATTCAAATTTATCAAGGTAAAGGATAAGGTGAGGAAAAAGCAAACAAAATAAAAGAAGATTTTTACTTGCTTTTTCCTTACCTTTTCTTTTTCATTGCCAAATTCTTAATTGTAGCACAACCTAAAAGGTTGTGATTTCGGTTTTCTCTTTTAATTCATAATTTTTTTTGGTTCAGGTGTTGTGACTGCGAAATACACGCCAAAAAAAAAAAAACGAAAAGAAAAGTTCTTGACTTTTTGAAATATTTTACACACCGAGGGTATCCTTGGCATGGAGTGTCAATAATATATCCATGCAAGATAAAGATCCTCTCTATACCTATGGAATGAATATCTCCATTCTATTTATATTAAATTGACACCTCATTTAAATGGGCAATGAATGAACTAGATGAAATCACCTTATTTTGATTTTTAAAACCTTACAAACTATGTCGTTTTGTACAAATGAAAATATTATTTAATATTTTTTTACAAAACTAATGGTGTAAAACTTCCGTCTAAACTAGGGTTTATACTTTATCCTAAAGGCTGTCCTCTTTCTCTCTCTCACTGTGTGTAAGGGTTAAATTGCTCGCAAACACAACCTTTTTCTTCTTCTTACCATCTATCTTTGCATTATAGCATAATCATGGATCAAAATTTCGTTTCATTTTGTAGGAAAGCCGAAACATTTCGGTTTCGCAGGAAACCGAAGCAAATCAGTGATGGATTTACGAAATTTCAGGATTTCGATAGAAACGACATTATTTCGTTGTATTTCGATGGAAACAACATATTTTCAATGGAAACTCTGTAGTGTGTCGAAACAAAGCAAAAATTTTCAAAGAAATTAGAGAAAGTGATAGAAGATAAAGAGAAAAAGATTGGCTCCTTCAGAAATTCATATCTAAGCTTGAGTTTTGGCGATTCAGACTCCTCCTAAACTTAGGTCCAACCATAGATTACTCCAGGTAACATCTTCTTTGTCCTCCTCTTCTTTGCTTGAATCTTTTTCTTTCTTTGCAGAAAATCAAAAAACCCATATCTCTTCCACCCCCTGTCTTTCTCTTTCTTTATGCGACTCTCTCTTTCTCCATGCTTCCCCCTCCCCTCCCCCCCCCCCCCCCCCCCCCCCCCCCCCCCCCCCCCCCCCCCCCCCCCCCCCCCCCCCGCGGCTCTCTCTCTCTCATTTGGCAGTCAGACGGTTGATCCTTCAGCGAAACAGAGTAATTTAGATATAAATATAGATATTGATTTATATTCATGTTTATGTTTATGTTTTAGGTTACAATTAATTTGTTTAAAATATAAAAATGGGGCTTTGGCCCTTTGAGCTGTTGAGTAAAATATATATATCTATAATATATTTGTAGGTTGTAGGCTTAACAAATATATACATTATTACTAATTTGAAAAAATGTTTGTAATTAACCATATATCGATCTTAAATTATATATTTAAAAGTAATTAACATGAATGGTTGTTCATTAATTTTTATAATTTCTTTTTTTGGTCTATATAATAAGTTAATAACAGGTATTTAATATTTATAGTTGTTATTATTCTATATATATGCACTAAATAAAGTTATTATCTTTTTTTATTGAACTTTTTAAATTTTGATTTATTAAAGAAACTCAATTTTTTTTAATAAAAATATCTCCCATTTAGATAGTTAGGCTAAGAGGGAATAATTGAAAAAAATATTTTGAATAGAAAAAAGCCATTGGACATATAATTTATAGTTAATTTATGTTGTTTATGTATAACTTAAAGACGGTGAATTTTAGTAGTGATCGTAAATTTTTTTTGTAGATATGGCATCAAAAGGAAAGGATATGACCTCACAGCCTCCAGAAAAAGAAAAGAAAAGAAAAGGCAATGTGATATTGAATATATTCCCCTTTATGAATAGGATATGATTAAGCATACACCCCTTAAACATGCCGCTTTTGTAGTCTCAATAAATATATACCCCTTAAACATATTCTATTATTGATATATTAGCATTAAAATTATTTATTAATAGAGTTTAAGTTATGTTTCCAAATGTTTCTTCATGTTTCTCATTTTTTTCTCTATTTTCATCATGTTTTCGAAACGTTTTTAAAATATTTTGATTTTTGAGCCCACCGAAACAACCATTCGAAACAAAATTTTTATCCTTGAACACAATGAATCAAAAAGGATGTACCACATCCCGTTGTTGGGTTTTTAATTTCTCTTTATACATAAGTTCATGCGTATATGTGTATATATATACATGCATTCATTCCTTTCTTAGTTGCTTGCTGCGAAATTTTTTTCCCCGAAATTGTTGGCTCTGTAGCAAGGTTCTGGGGCAAAAGAGCAAAGATTTTCTCGAAGTTAAAGGAATGAACCCTAATTTAGGGTGTGTTTGGTTGGGCTTAAAAATGAAGCTTTTTTTAAGCTTGCTAGTAAAAAAACTAAGTTTTTCAAGCTTTTTTGCTTTTCTGATTTTAGTTTAGATAAAAATAAACAAAATTACAAAAAAAAAAAAGCAAAAAAGCAAACTTTTGTTAGCTTTTTTTCTTATAAGCTTGCAAAAAAGCTAACCAATAAGCCCAACCAAACACACCCTTAGATGGATGGCTTCCGCCGCTCGTTATGAAAGAAATTAAATGATTTTATTTATTTGTGCCAAACGACGTAGTCATCTGATTCATTAATTATCAATTTAAACGAGGCATCAACTTAATGTTAAGTGAAATAGATAACTCCATTTCACAAGTATAATAAAAAGGACCTCGATCCCCATGCTCTATATATACATGTTTTAAAAGAGTCTTGAGAGGATCCAATGCCACTAACTCTACCTTATCATATGTCCCAGGGGGCACTAGCAAGACCCTTTTCAATTTGATCAAGTTTTTAGCCATTTATAATTGTTTATTAATTTCATTTAAAAGAATTGAAGATATTTATCTATTTAATTTTTATTTAATGGTTACAAGCTACACACAATGGGATAGTCTTATCCTACTTATAAGACCTCTAACTGGCTGAAGATATTTATTTGTCTGATAAACTACACAACCGGGTAGCCTTACCCTATCTATAAGCCCCTACCCTATCCTCCCTAGCTACACAATTGAAATACTACTTCTAGTAATGCTACACAAATAAAATTTTCACACAAACTTTTCATACGAAATGGTGATTGTTTGTAATTTTTTCATTTTAAACTAAACAACCCTCATTTGACTCATAATTTTAAAAAAAAAATATCACTACTAGTAACTAGATTATTAAAATGGAGTTTTCTTTATAAAAAATTATGTAAGAATAGATTCTTCCATCCTCTAATACAGCCTAACTCAAAAAAAGATCTTATAGATTATCAAAGCTCAAATCCCATCCTCTAATTTAAAATAAAGTCAGAAAAAAGAAATAAAAAAGAGAGATTTAGCAACAACAAATGCATTATTAATTTGCACGATATGTAAAATATGAAGCAAAGCAAGCTACACAATTGCCCCATCCATGCCGTGCATCTCACCCCAACTTAACAAAGCTTATAATTGAAAATGAAACAGCATTATATGTATGTATATATGTATGTATGTGTATATATATAATATGAGAGTGCTCCCCTTCTTCTTGATTAGTGCCTTCGAAGAGCCACAGCAGACAAGAAAACCAGAAAGAGGAGGATGACTGCTGCAATGAAGGAAGCCACCACAGCTCCGCTGACGCGCTGGCAGAAGTCGTTGAACTGCTGACAAATGGTCACCCAATTGGCGCTGCTATTACCGTTATGTGCTAAGTACACGATGGCAGCTGCAGCTGAAGCAGCTGCAGTGGTGAGTGCTACCATCACCTGCAGCATTGTTTAAACAACTCTTCATTAAGTCCAGAGATCTTGAGGCTGTGTTTGGAATTTGAATTTAGTGATGGAAAAGCAAAGAAAAGTGAAAAGAAAATCTCATTTTTCTTTTGCTTTTCCATCACCAAATCTTGGATCCAAACACAGCCTTAAAAGTTGAAAATGGAGGAGTTGAAGAACAATTTTAGTTTGCAGTGCTTAATTAGTAAGTTACAGTGCCAAAGATGACGAGGAGGAGCCTGAGTCCCACTGCATGGGGGCGAACGATGCCAACTATAGAGAATGGCAAAGGAGAGGACTAGGTACCCACTCACTCCTGCATTCGCGATCACGAAACCTGCATGCATGCAGCAAAATGTAATGAAAATTTCTATTCCTACAGTTATTTTTTTTTAACATAAAAAAATTTCACCGATGTAACAGTGATTTTTTAAAAATTATAAGTCATGATGGTGTGTAATTTATCTTAAAATGAGAAGATCACAAATAGCCACATCATTCTGTATAAAGTTACATCATGTTTATTGAAAAATAGTATGTCTTTCTGTCACATAATATTGTTGGACTGAAAATCTTCACTATATTGATTGAAGAGTTGATACATCAACTAAAATAAAAATAAAATGTTAGGATGAGTTAACTTATAACTTATTAAGCACTAAATGATTTTGTGGTCATATATAAGGATATAAATTTTAATATAAAACGACATAGTTTTGATAAGACATCTAATATTTTTGGTTCATCAAAAAAAATTACAAAGAAAGCTGAAACCGAAAAGGGAATTTGGGAGAGTTCAAACTCCTAACCTCCTTAATAGAAGTAAAAAATTCTGACAAATTAGACTAGTCCCAATTAGTTTTTGATAAAACATCTAATAATGCCTCATCTAGTTCATTAATTAATAAAAATGGAGATATCCTGGATCCCAATCACACGTAATAAGACTGCGACATGGATTGAAGTCCACGTCACAAAATTATTTTCTCGGGTTTGTAGTCCCAAGAATTAACCATCCCAGGATTTTTTTATCCTTATCCCTTATCATAAAACAAACACGTCCTTGGTGAATCAGGTAAGTTCATTGGCTTGTGGTAGCAGGTACTCTTTCAATTTAACCTCTTCTAGCAGTTATAGAGACATGAGAGATGGCAAAAAATTGGCATTATGTTGCAGAAAGAATTTTAATCATCGAAATTACCCTTAATTTCTTCAATTGATAAAGTGAAACAAATCTGTAAATTTCAAAAATTTTAAGAACATTTTTGACAAGTGCAAGATATAAGCAACTTTCATAGTGCTGTTGCCTTTTATGTATTATTCAATTTAATTAAAAGGTTGATTCTCTAGTTTTGAAAGTGAAATTGTAAAATTATCTACTCATATGTTCATCTCCCAAGCATGAATAGTTCCAAATTTTGTTAAAGATAATTTATAACTTGTGCTAACCAGTTTGAGAAGCACTTTGATGTTAAGCATGCATTTAGATCTACCTATCCTGTCACTCAGTTTGCAAAATCTGTAGCAAATGTTAATAAAAGTAAATGATATACGTACGTAAAAGCTGGAAGATCATCATAGCTAGCTTGGTACTGGAAGAACTGTGTGAAAAAGGGAAGGGTTTGGTCAGTAGTCCCCATAGTAGTAGTGGCAGCCAAAGCAGCTGCAATGGCACACAGCCTCAGAATGAAGTCAAAAATGGCGACGCCCCTTTTCCATCCTCCTCCGGTTGAGTATAGGCTAGCTTTTTGTAGTGGCTGCTTTTGCCTTGGTAGACCTGGACTCTGTAATGTGGATGGTCGTTTCATCGCTGCTCTTCGTCATTGGATGCATGGGATCTGTAGTCAGAGAGAGGATGTAAATGAGAAGAGTAGTTCTTGAATTTGACTGAGAGCTTGTTATGAATTGCCCTGTTGGGCTAAGAATTATATAGGGTATTGGTATTGGAGAAGAGAGAGACTTGGCTAATGGGTTAGTCTTGATACTTTAGAGGATAGCAGGGAGTTGTTACCAACTTGCTCCACCTGTCTCCTCTTTTGATGCATTTTACATATTATTTTGATTTGTGGCTTGATAAGTTCTCATGGACCATGAGAAGGATGACTTCTTGTTTGGCCTTCATGACCTATTTTATATCAAATGCTCTCCAACCACTACAAAGAGTAACTTGTTCCATAAAAAACATAGGGCCTATTTGGGTCTCCCTTAGATTTAAATGGCTCTGCTCTCTACCTACAGAAATTGAGGAAGATATCAGCTTTAATGGAATTCATTAGGAAAATAGGAGACTCCGACGCCATAATCATGACTAGCTATAAAGTCCGGATTTTCTTGGAATTGTAAAGTTCAACATTTGTAGCATCACTTGTAGAGTTGTAGCTAACTTCATTGTAATTTGATTTATTCTATCATTTAGGATTTCCAGGCACTTCATCAGAGGTGGAATTATTCCATTGTTGCTTTCCCTGGCAGTTTAGAAGGCACAAAGTGAACCTTACAAATGTGTCTTTAAGTTAACAGAATTGCAGCCACCTTCACAATAACACTTCACTAAGCTGCAAAATAATTTCGTTTCACGGGAAATTTGCTTTTGATTTCAAACACACAAATTAGGAACACATGACGGATAGAAATGAGGAATTTACTTTTGATCTCATAGGATTAAAGCTTCACACCACCAAACCAAAACAAAAACTCATACCCTTGCGCTGTTGAATACAAGCCCAACTCTTTCTATTTTTACAAGCCATGATTAGGCCGCCGAGATTTATTCTGCATATCTCAAAACCCCCAAGGGGAAAAGAATGAACCACGATGCTTGACCTGTATCTAATCAATTTAGTGTAACTTGTGTTACCAGGCCAGATTTTGAGCAAACCTCGTTCTCGGAATACCGCAGCTTTAAATACAAGACATCAAAACAACAAAACTCAGGAAAAAATTGGTTTCCTATGGCCGCAATCTCCATCCACGCTCTGCAAGTGCTTCATGCACCCGATTTGCTGCTTCAGCAGTGTCATTCAGGGGAGGGTAACTCCAGCTTTCTGACATCTGAACATTTTACACGAAAAATGTTAAGAATATTTAAAGAACTGAAAAAACTTAAATTCATTATTTCATGATTATTGATGAGACAGGAAAGAGAAGTACAAATTGGGAAAGGCCCCTCTCCTGTGAACCCTGGTCAAGGAACGGACAAAACCTTTCTAATCACCACCTAGCATAAGTCACCAATAAATATATCCTCCATACACAAAGGTTATAAGCAATCCATGGTAAGGGCACATATTTTCATCCAAACTGTTCCGTTCTAGGAGGGTCGGCTCGACATCTTTTAACCAGAAAAAGAACATTTAATTTCAAAAGAAAAAGTAAAGAGAATATCGTGGATTCAGCATTTTAGACACTTAATTTAGCAATCTTCAAAATAGAAGTAAAAATTAAAAAAAAAAGATTGTATCTGACGTCACAGTGGGGGACCAATTCTGAAGATTTGGGAAGGTCAAACACAAATAGGTCCAAATTTTATTTTATTTTTGAAGTAACGATATGGGAGATAGAAAAAAAAGGTACATAGATAGATAAATATGAAGGTTTGAGGGGTGAATCCAAACTACAACCAGCAGTAATATTTCATCCATTAATAAAGACAGCAAGATACACAGGTCTAAAGAGGGTAAAACAAAATCAATTAATAGGTATATATGTTTATCAATAAAGTATCATAGTACCATTTCCTTCATCTGAATCTCAGGACAAAATTAATAGGCATTTAACTTACATCCTCAAGGCCAGTAAATGGCCGCACCAGACCCCGTTCCCTCAGAGATTTATGGAACTCCACGAACTTCCATGTACATCGCTCGGCTCCAACAACATACACAGGTTTCCTGCAAGAATAAAATAAAACAAAATTATAAGGGTAAAGTAACTGAAAATGAAAACCATTTTGAAACCCAAAACATCAACATATTCTAAATAATTAACCATTGAGGTAATTCTCCTTGGACATACCCAGTGCTGCAAGCTTCGCTCAACATACTGACTGAATCAGCCGTAATGACAAAAGCATCAGCCCAAGCTAGATGTCCCATGTGTGGATTTGGTTCTGAAGATGAGGACATAAAAAACTCAGATGGGTCGTTTTTCAGATTTAGTTATACATTATCCATCACTTTAAAATGAAATAAGCATAAATTACCTTCGCCATCCCATATGTAAATTTTAGGATGAGTTTCAAGTTCTTTCAGTATGATGTTGGATACCTATCGACAAGAAGTCCAGGAAAAACTAAAATAAGAACATTGAACCAAGCACTTATTGGAAATGTATAAGAAAACTGTACAATGGTGTAACACCTTCTCAGGGGTCCTCCTTGAGAAAGATATTCTCATACTCCCACAGCTCACTAGAACATTGTGCAGAGAGGCTGTCAACTGCTTTGCAAGGTCCACACCATATCGACAATGGCCTACAACAAAATTCAAGAAAAGACGTCAAATATACATATACAGCGTGAAACATCAAAGAAAAGGTGAACGTTGAGGTCTTATTTCAACTTCTCTGAAAAAAGAAATATAAATACTCAGAACTTGCATACATTTAAATACAGAAAAAAAGTTCAAAACAAAAACTCTGCTAAAAAATCAGACCCTTTGACACTATCATTACAAATTTGGGACAAAAGGTGAAAGTTGAGGTCTTATTTCAACTTCTCTGAAAAAAGAAATATAAGTACTCAGATCTCACATACATTTAAATACAGAAAAAAGGTTCAAAACAAATACTCTTTTAAAAAATCAGACCCTTTGACACTATCATTACAAATTTGGGACAAAAATGTTAACTGCAGTTAATGATAGTTCAGGATCTTCTTTTTGAACTCTGCCAGAAGCAAGCGATGCCCGAGTTTAACTCTGTCTTACACTAATGACTTGAACTAAATAGTTCTTTGTTGGGATTACATACAACATAAAATGCACTTAGTAAAGACCACTATTCAGTATACTGAACCTCTTCGAAATCATTAAAGCCATCTTGCACCAACATACTCCAAAGCCCAAGAGATTCCACAATAATGCTAAGGCTACCCTTGCGACCCAGCTTTTGAGTGAGCTATCATGGCTCAACTCATTAGGTATATGCCTCATGTGATCCACAGCTAATTCTTCATTTTGATTTTTCAAGTGGCCAACCAGGTTGCGATAGTCTGCTTTGGCACCTTATACACAATGTTTACATAATTTGGCCCGTAACAAAATGTTAACCCATGATATTTTATTCCTTTTGAGGGTATGAATCTTAGAACAATATTTTTTTATTGTTGTTAAAAAACTAGAATTTCAAAAATAGGTTGTCATAGAATATAGAAAAGTGAAGTTTATTTTAGTACTTTACGATTCTAATATATACTGTTAGAATGTGATTTCTCTCTCTCTCTCTCTCTCTCTCTCATGGGAGCACACATGCATGTAAAGAGCAGTGTTTTTCACAATTCATGTATTTGATGGATATTAATTTCACCTCAAGGGCTATGATATGTCCAAGTTTTTTTGCAAGAATTTTATTCAATGAACAGAACAGCATCCAAAGGATAGCATTGCAAAGTACGAAAAGATATGAGGTACCAATTCTGATAAGTGCATAATCAACTAACAAAAAGGTTTGACATGTTCTATCAAATGCATTTCAAAATCCACCAACACTTAGTATTATAGTCACAAAGAATGACACTCTGACTCCCCATTTAACAGGAAGTCCAATATTGCAAGGAATGACAATAGTATTATTTTGTAGCTGACCTCAAATAATTTTTGCTAAGGCAGTGGTGTCACCAGCCCATCTCAAGTCCAAACCGATCCCGTTGGATGCAAACAAATACCCGAGAATCACAGGCATCAAGTAGTACAGAGTAGCTGAGCCCCAAATAAAACAGGAAGCATTGTTTCATAGAGTGAAGTAGCACTTAAAAGTATAACTCTATACAGAGTAAGGAGATTTTTTATTTTTCCATTTTTTATTTTCTTATTTGTTCGGCCTTAACACAGTACTGAGATGAGTTACAACAGATACCAATATCTTACACTTCCCCATATTTGTACATGCACCATCTAAGACCTTGAAAGGAAACTCAGCCAGTGAAACAACTCTTGTTTTTCAAGACCATCAAGACATGCAATGGCAGATAATTTCTCTGGGGTAGGCAATTAAACCATGGAACACTCTGACAATAACTGCCACTCCCCAAACCCTCCCCCTCCTTCTGGCAGAGTGCCCTATATATACACCAGCACACACACACACACATAATGTCCCATGGGTATTGATTCTGGTTTACTGAATGAGTAACTAAATTCAATTAACCATTTCCCAACAAGGGTAATCAAACAGAAAAGTTATATTCTTCTCAGCTTTGCCAAGAGAAATTACTAGAGTAAAAACATGTAAAATTCCAACTATTTCTTGTCCTGCAACTTCAAAGCTCAAGCAGCTTCACATTTCCACTCTAAACTGATCAACCAGTGATCATCAGAAATAAGCAACGACAAACAGCTTTCTGTAAATTAGCCTATACAAACGTTAGTATGTATTAATGACACCACAACACCAACAAAATTATGCCTTGACCCATACTTGGGTACAAATGTCACTGAGAAGGAAAAGTTTAAGCAACCAAGCATCCAAATAACTAGTATTTCAACAAGAAAACCAATTCAAAATGTACACAGAAATAGAAAGCAATAAACAAGAAGAAAAAATTGACATCTAAAGGCAAAATCCAAGTAAGGTAAATTGAATATTAATAGAAGATAAAATTACTTGTAGGCCCTCCAATGTTAACCACGAGTAAGGGCTTAGGCAAAGGTGCAAACTCATCATGCCAGGCACTAGCTGCACTCCGCAGTGCAGCAGAATCAACTTGATGAAGAGCTCCTACAGTGAGGACCTGGGAAATGTACAACTTTCAGCAATGGACACAACTAAAAGTCACCTGAAGGAAAAGCTTCTCATATAGAAAACCCATTTTAGCATGATTAATGGTCAAGACATGTACCACATGCTTATCAGGAGGTTCGCGTGGAGTTATCCATCTGCGGAGAAACCGAGGAACCTGCTCTTGTGCATGAGGAGTCAAAGGATAATAATCATGATGAGGAGTGATGACCATGTCAAACCTATTTAAGTGGGTCCTCGGGTGCTGAATCTGAAACCAAAATTTTCAAAGAAAAGCAAAAGTAAGTGAGGTATTGTGACATGAAACAAAAACACACTCCACAATCAAGCATAGCCCATGTCACAGCAGTTGGCACAGAGGCATGTAAAGTTGAATTAAGAGGAAGGCAGCTAACCTGCTAAAAAAGGATTCACTTTCATTTTACAATCAGTACATTTTTCAAAATTAAAGTTATCCATCAGCATGCAATTACAAGTTATAGTACCCTATATGCCCCTGAATGTGGAGGACAATATGTGATAACTTTCTTGTTAGCATTTGCAAGGTAAACTAAAACCAAAAAGCAAAAACAAAACAAAACAAAACAAAAAAAGAGGTTTGGGCAGACTGCGCAAAGGCCTCTAGCTCCAGCTCTAGCTCTGGCATGATGCACAATCAAGTGACATAGTAAAAGGGACCCAAATATGCATTAGACATGTAAAACACAATAAGTCACACATACCTAGGATGTATTCAATTTACAATATAAAGGAAAGCATACAGCAAGGCCATTTAAATAAACTTGGATTATTCATCTTAGCCAATCATCTAATAATAATGGTTCGCAACATTTGCTAGTTTGCTGACATAAAATGTGCACATAGCTGTTGAAAACAATAGCCATAGTAAGAATAGAAAAGGTTAAAGATAACATATAGTACAATACAAGGACAACAGATCCCCCCCATCCGCACTTCCAAAACAAGAGCAACATTAAAACTTTTTAATGCAATAACAAGTTGTCAGGCCACAAAAAACCATGCAAATACTTATCCAAAAAAAAAAAAAAAAAAATCGTTAGACCAAGTTCTCTAAACAGATAAATACTAACCCTTTAAACATCTAAAAAAATAATACTGTTTCAACTTCAAGTACTTGTGAAAAAAAGCACCAGTATTGCATGCCAACGGTGTAGGATAAGATCTCAGTAACAAACCTGAACAACAAACACATTTTCAGATGCTGATCTCTTAATGGCACTTGCAACTGATGTGGTATCTCTACCAGACGCAACCACCAGTAAAGGGCCATCCCTGAAAGAAGTTACGTCATCATTAACAGAGAGCCCAATAAGTTTACAACAGATAGGAGAAAACATTGTATATTTAGCTGCACCACTATAAATGCATATCAATTTCAAAAGTAGAAATGTTGTGCATTGGTAAATTAAATGCAAATGTGCGGAGCAGCCCCATTGGTTTCTGGGTCGCAATAACAATTGTAGTACTCTGTATAGTAGATCTCAGAAGAAGCATAGTTGCTGAAAACCATGGGAGACATAACATAAGTGTTACCATGAAAGTCATTCAATCAAGAATCTTCCCAAACAGCAGTGGTTAACTATGTGTGTGTGGCGGGTGGCCCCTTAAGAGCTCATTTATGGAAAATGAGATTGAGCTGCAGAAGAAAGTAAATTGTAAATGGGGCTCTGTGTGTGTGTGTGTGTGTGTTTTGTCTTCACAGCGTTCCCTTTGCAACTAGTGTGATGAAAAAACAATATTGAGTTGCGGAAGAAAAGCAAAATTGCATTTGGAATGGTTATGATAAGAGAACTCACCTTTACAACCAAACGTATATTCATATACATATAGTATGTCTTTTGCATGAAATTAAGGCTATTTAACAATACTATGGCTAGAATTTTAGTATAACTTTAACTGCAGCACATAAGATCCAATATTTTACAAAAGTTAAAACAACTAATACAAGCGAGAATGAAGGGCATTTGTCAACATCAGAAACCATGGGAAGTAAAATGTGGAAGTTATATTACTTAACTTATTTTATAGTGCCACTTAGTTTCATTGGCAAAGCGCACACAGTCACTAACCTATTTTGATGGAATAAAACAAACACTTCCTGAATGGCTTGGTTTTTAGCCCTTTTCAAAGAACAAAATTTCCATTTGTTTCCATCGAGACGGCCGAAATGTTTCCATTTCTTGAGAGACAAACATGAAACACTAGTGGAATAATGAAACTCTATGGTTTCCATCAAAACACACCGGAACATAGACAAATGCGCCAACACACAATGTTATAGACCGAAACAATAAGTTGTATCAATACGAATTTAAAATTTTTCATAAGTGTTGACCAATTTTTATTAAGAAAATACAAAAGATTGTATGTTACTATATTAATATTTGTCACTTCTAAAATGTTTCCGAAGCATCCAGAAACATTTCCGAAACATTTTCATTTCCTAGCAAACCAAAATGACTTACTGAAACAAAATTTCGATCCTTGCCCCTTTTCAAGAAAATTAAAAGAATCTGACATCTTCTTGTGGCTAAGGAACATACTCTTAGTGCCCTACACCATGTGAGATATGGATCACGTTATCTACCTACATTGGAGTAAGTCTTCCTATAATGCTAATTTCAATTGGAAATTCCACAAATTAAAGGGAAAAAAAGACAATTTAGAAAACAATAAGACAAATGACAACAAAGCAAAATAAACAATAGTCAAAAGCCTATATAAGCCACTTAATCGAGGCTAGACTTTGACCATGTTATGATACTTTCTGGGTCCCCTTCACCCCAGCCAAGCCAGCTTGTTTTTCTTAGCATGTAGAAAGTCAAAAAAGCAGCTAACACCTAGTCATATCAAGACAAACAAAAGTCTTTTTTTTTTCTCTCTCTTTTTGTGGGCACTGGACAAGAACAAGAGGTCAATTTCATATTTGTAAAATTCGAATTCTCCATTCAACTTAAACAATAATTGTGTCAAGTTAACTCAAAAAATCAATTGACAGAAAATAATTTTAAGTGTATAAATATCCAAATAAAATAAAATAAACTAAAAACATTTTAAATTTTACCCTGCATAGGAGAACAGTAATACACAATTGATTTCCACATTCTGACCAGGATATAAACATAAAAAGTAATTGTCATAGTTGAAAGTGAACCAAATTGCATTTATTTAATAGGCAAGAATTGAGTTTTGCTTATTCACCCGGCCACTCACTCCAGCTGATACACATGATAGGCATAGCTTTAAACCAAAAAAGTAAGTCAAAACTAGCATGAGCCTCTGTTGGCTGAGCCTGGAATTAACTTGCCAATCTTTGGAACAGTGCATCATTGCATGCTGAAAGGTCCACTACTCAAGGAGCAGCAAGCAACCCCATATCAGCCTCAGCTGCAAATTAACCATCCTTTTATATTGGACTTAACAAATGGGTGAGTCATTAAAAACTCCATCCTTCCTCTCCTTTATCCAATCCAGATGCCACATGTGAAAATCAACCCATGCCAGACACAAGTCATTATCTAGAATTACAGAGTTAACTGGGTGAAATAGTCCTTGAGTAAGGACCAAAATTAGCATTAAAATAAAACAGCAATTTGGCAACTCGCTTCTCCATGTATTTGCAGGGATACAAAGGTAAACCCCCAAGTCTGAAAAAAAATTTCCTCAACCATATAGGAAAAGAGATTCAAGATTTATCCTAAGTTTGTAAAATTTTTCCCTCAAAAAAGTGACTCCTGGATTTTATTTGCTTTCAAATATCTATTTATTTGTTTTGACAAGTAACCATTTTCATTAAAGCATCAAGTATTTATCTAACTATACACAAGTTATATAATAAAAATAACTTAATCTGAATTGTAAATTTAATGGACTCGTTGGATGTTGTTTCTGCCTACGCTGCCTTTTCAAATTTATGATACCATGACCAATAACAACTTGCTGCATAAATGATAGGAAGGATTTCCTTCATACAAGTTCAAGCCATGCTAGCAACAAGACGCTTGTGCATGTATGCATACATGCTAAGGCAAAAATTGGCACTTTGATTGCAGTGTATACACTTCAACATGCGCTATTGAAATGAACAAACAGTTACTTTAAGAGCAATGGTTAGTTCATTGGATTTACCAACTAAACTAGGTTGAGGAGTCCAATTGAAGACCTCTTAAGGAAGGGAGATAGATAGGGAATTAAGAACCGACAAGCCAACATTAACATGCTAGAATTGTGATTGACAGACATCTGCTTCTAGACAATTCTTCACTATATCAGTTCTTCCTCTCCTCCTGATTCTCAGCAATGTACTGCCAATCAGATGTCAGTTAATGACCCAAACTTCTACTCTGGTATGCTTGTTTGACTTTTGATAATACCATATCAAAATCGATGAATTCCTATAACTAGGTTAATCATAATGTAATATTCATTAGGCCGGTACATACTAACTAGAAAACTGGTTAACTAGGTTAACCAGAAAACTGTTAATATAGGCCGGGACATACTAATTACTTGTGATTTACGGCAATTAATTTGGAATCAAGTCACCTAAGTGTACATCTCTAACTTCTTAAATTAAGTAAACTCCTGTACAATCCTCGTGGTGTGGGGTAGAGTAAGATATGCAAAGATTGGACAATTATATTAGTCAGACCGTTTGATGTGCAATGGCCCACATTACCCATACATTTGTCAGGATTGGAGCACCGTTATTACTTCAATTAATTAGTCAACAATGGCTATGTTTTATTCCTAAGATTTTTGGTTTTCATTTTATGAGAAACGTTAGTAACTACTTAACAAATTCTTGTTTGAAGCACCATCTTCTCTCCATGCTCCACAATAGTTTCTTCCAATATGGATGGTGTAATAGCCCTTATATCTAAATATGCCAATTTCTGTTTAACAAAGTTTACATGTGTTTTGAAATCTTGACAGCACTTGCATTGCATTTCCATCATTTCCATAAAACATTATACTTAACTTCAATAGATTGGCCTACATAAACAAAGTGCATGTGATGTTATTACCATGCCATGAATAGGAAGCATCATAAAAGGTTACAGTTACAATTATTAACTTGGCTTTTCACACTTTTTTTTATCTTCAGTAGTGTATGGAATTTTAGTTGTGAATATATCATTCTAAGCAATCATAGTTTAAGTATCGTATATGCTGGCTGAAGAAGAACATACTTCTCAAAAGTTTCATGAGCCATGGTCACAATCTTCTTTACATCAGCTTCTAGAACAGATGATAAGCCCATACTGCCACCATTTTCAATAGGCAGAGAGACAAGTTTCTTCCCTCTGCCTGCTAACAGAATTCGCGAATAACCATAAATCTGCTTGATGATGTAATCTAAATTTTTGTGGAGAGAAACTGGGAGCCAGTGAAGCCACTCATTGACTCTTCCTCTTGGCCTTGTAACCCGCTGCATGTGAATGCACGATAAGTATGTGAAACAAGCTTAGTTGAGTCAAGACATAACTAAAAATCTAAGATTTTTTTTTCTTTTTTTTAAGATAAGCTCTCAAAAGGAAGTTTCCAGGTATCATGATACAAGACACATCTTGTGAGTTGCGACTCAAAATTTTGCAATACATCACAGCCACATCTTTTTCCATAATATTTAAACAGAATTCTCTCTTTTTAACATCAATCTCCACCCCCAAAAAATTGGACAAAGAGAAGGCAAAAGCAGCAAAACCCAAGAAACAATTCCAGAAATTGTGGTCAACGCTTCCACACACACATGCACCCACATATGCACAGAGAGAGAGAGAGAGAGAGTTTGGTAGTAGAATGGTGGATGTTATAAGACTTTGAATGTCAACAAATCAAATATCATAATCAACAACACAAGTGCCTTCCCCAGCAACCAACTGTATTGAGTTGGTTGAATGAACACTGTTTTGCTTAATGGTCTATCTAAGGCCAACGATTCAAACATATATGCCAACATAGACTAGAACCAGAATACCATGTTAAGAATAGAATTCCTTCCTACTTAAACTCATTAAATGAATGTCAAACAAAAATAAAAAAAAATTGTGTCTAAAGTACATTTGAGTAGAGGCTAAGAAATGGTAGATGGAAATGGAAAAGACATTTGTAGTACTTGGGTGTACCGATGAAGAAAAGGTCACTAATGCCTCCTTTATGCTACAAGGGAGTGTTTATGATTGGTGGAAGGAAGAAGTGCGCCAACATGAATTTGATACGGATCCTTATACTTGGGAGATGTTTAGGAAAACCTTTTATGAGAGGTATTTTCCTCAGCGTGTTCATATTCAAAAGGAGAGAGACTTTATCAGACTTGAACAAGGAAATTTGTTAGTAGCTGAGTATGAGATTGAATTCACTAAGTTGTTTAGGTTTGCTCCAGCACTTGTAGGTGATGAGGAGAGTAGAGCTCGAAGATTTGAGGAAGGACTGAGGCCCCAAATTATGTAAAGGGTGACACCTTTTGAGTTGGCAACTTATGGAGAGGTGTTGAGCAAAGCACTATTGGTAGGGAGAGGTCTTAATGAAGTTCAGAGTGAGATAGATATAGCGCCAACTTTTTGAGAATCCAGGTATGGCAAGTTTGGAGGCCCAAACTTCTCTTAAGGGGAGGAGAATGTAATATCCACATTTGTTTTTTTTATAGAGATACATTTAATTTATTTTACATGATATCTTGGCAGGTATTTTAGTACGACTTAAATTTATGGGCTTCCTAGATAACCTAGAGAAAACCCTAATTTTATATTGTTAAGAGAACAGCCGCCATATTCTACACTTTCACAAATAACCCATTAAAGTAGAGAAGCTTTGGTAGACGAGCACATTAGACAGATTATCATCTCTGGAGAATCAAGATCAAGGTAAGTCCCGACCCCTCTAATTATGCTCCTCCGGATGAACCCATTAGTAACTAAGAAGACAAAGGATCCTACGTTCACCCATAGAGAAGTTGAAAGTTTTCTTAAGGTTGACTGTTTTGATGACTTTTAGACTATGAGAGTGAAATTACATCATTGATTTCTTAAGGTATATGTGGTTTTCAGAATAAAGGCTTTTGATCGGCTCATTTAATTAATTGGTTCATTGGCCTTTTGTTAATTTATGGTGACTGACCATGTGTACTCAACACGTATGTTTTTCTAGTTAAATGGTAATGGCTTTCACAAGTTGCTAGATGTTTTATTTAGAGACGTGGCATTAAATCCGAAGCAAGAAGAAATAAAGGTAAAGGTGGTTCTTGTTTTGTGGAAGCAAGTGAAAGATTGCATTATTTTACTTAGTATCAATGTTCATTTGGTCGGTTTTTGGCGAGATGCATCTTGAGCCGTGTGGTTGGAGAATGCATATATGTAATAGTTTTTTTAAGTTCCCCAGTAATTAAAAAATAAGAGCTAGGATCCTAGATTAATTAGAATATAGCATAGCATATGTGCGAGTAATGTTAATTGTTCAATTTGTAATTATTGTGTAATGTTGGCTATATTAGGGTGGTAAAATTTTAATCGAGTTTAGCTTTGGAAAGTGACTCTTTGCATGAGAGATAAATGACTTACTACCACTTCTAGTATTTTACAAATTATCACAAATTGCTTTGGAAGATTATGTTTTTGGATTATCCATCAAAATCATTGTTTGAATAA
This sequence comes from Euryodendron excelsum, assembly GCA_033060915.1. Taxonomy (NCBI): domain Eukaryota; kingdom Viridiplantae; phylum Streptophyta; class Magnoliopsida; order Ericales; family Pentaphylacaceae; genus Euryodendron; species Euryodendron excelsum. The sequence goes on along the minus strand of CM065380.1, from coordinate 23,029,344 downwards.
TGGTTTTCGTTTCCTTTATGCTTTTCGTATCAAATATGGATCAAGTATGAAATTGCTCATAAAACATATTGTATATTTGTTTTTTGTTAATGATATTGGGACTCTTGTTTGACTATGATTTGAACTCTATGATGGGGTTTAAAGATTGACACAGAAACTAGTTTCTTTTAAACTTCGACCATAGAGTTAATTGTGGTTTTGGGACTTGTCATAGGCTAATGTGACCATAGTCAGAAAACCTAAGTTTATGCATTTTGAACTGTGAAAAATATATATTTGTTTAATTGTTTGGATGACTTCAAGCATTGTTACTGGATATCATATTGAACTTGCTGTTTTAAATTGCGATTAAAAATTCTCTTATATAATTGATATTTTCCTACACTTGATCCATCTGGTTGTGGTAGTAGGTTACTTACTAAGTTGTCTAGCTGACACGTTCATCTGCATTTGTTTTCAGATTCAATGAAGTAGTATGGCTTGAGTGAGGACTTGGAAGAGGCTTCATAGTAGATTCATGCTTGGGCTTTATTTTTGAGATTTGCATTGTTTATATTTATCAATTGTAAGATCTTAATTGGTGAGATAGGTTTCCAGGTTGTTATTTGGATTAAGGTGTTTTGGAGAATTAATATTTCGTTTTGTAGAGATTATGAATTAGATGGAGATTTCTTAATTGTTTTGGAGTCAATGACATTATATTCTTTGAGGGTTATTTGGTTTGTCTTCATAATAGCTTGCAGCTAAGCCTTGCACGCCTATAGGATGTGACCTTATAGATGTGCGACATTATCACGAACCGCTTGGGTTGGGGCGTGACAACTTAGTGGTACTAGAAGTAGTTAGCAACTTGTTTGTAAAGAAATTACGAAAATTCTTACAAATTCCAACTGATGCAACCATCCACTATTGTGGTTCAATAATCACAACACAACATGAAGCTAGCAGAATAGAATATAAACCAAGCATTCACATTTCACGAAAGGTTCATTGGAGCATGTTTAGCTAAAATGAAATGTTAAAAGGTGATATGAAAGCAAAGAAAATAAATATGCACTTATTGTGGATACTTACTAAACCACATTCTAATATTGATCTATTCATTTTGTTGTGTGTGTGTGTGGGGGGTGGGGGTTCCTCGGGGGTGGGGTTGGGGTGCGGTGGTGTGGGGAGGACTTGCTCACATCCCCCATTGGATCAAAATTTTGTGACTACATGGTTGGCCCATAACAAGCTGTGGAACTTTTAGGATGCATTATGCATTTTGCTGTACAGATATAAAATGAAACGATTCCACTAAATCATTAAATGAGTAAAACTTAGATGTGGAGTTAATAGCCTAGATTTAGATTTCAACAAGATACACAAATAGAATTGAGAGCTTTATGTGGATAAATTTGAAATAACCATGAGCGAAGAGTTATCTGGAATCCTACCAAAGAAAAATTTTAATTGCACAAGGAACCTAGTAAACATATATTCTCCTCTATCCTCCGCTTACATCTGAAGTACTGCACTTATATTTGTTGGAGTTGTTGCTAAAATATTGGTATTAAACCCAAAACAATTCCAATAGCCAACATTCCCATGTGCATCAATTTTAATCTCAATCCCTTCATTTCAAATCCATGCTCTGTGTGTGTGTGTGTGTGATGGGAGGGAAAGAAAATGGAATGGAAGGGAAGGGAAGGGAAGGGAAGGGAAGGGAAGGGAAGAGAAAATAAGACAAAAAGAAGGAAAGACAGGAGGGAAAAAATTCAGCTATTCTATGTTGAAGGTTGGGAATAAAGAAGAGAGAAAATTAAAAGGTATAAATCACATGTTCTTGGAGAGAAAATGCTGAAATAGATATGTAAGAGGCTAGAGAGGAACAAACAAAAATACTGGAAAGATGAACACTACAGATCAGCACAATGGCAAGTTGAAAGCACGACCAAGGACAAAAAAGTTAAAAACCAAATTAATAAATTAGTAAATCATTATGTCAGGCTTCAAACTAAGGTTTGCGCTCCCAACAGACTGAAATTGCAAGCATAATCAGTGTTCTAAATTTAGAATACCAACTGAAGGCAGAAGAATATTTCAATTGATCTGATAACTGCAAGTTAAACCCTATATCTTTACCTAACTAACGAGAACACTATCATGGCCGTTATGTCACAACTAAATTAAATAGCTCGCACCATCTAAAAGTTTCGAGCAATAATAACAAAATCAACAGAAATTCTAGTACCAAGAAAACGCAAGAAAGCCAAAAAAAAAAAATAAATAATTGGAAGAATAATTCAGTACTCAATACAACCATACATCTTAACTCAAGATAGGTTAATTTCTACAACCCTATATCTTAACTCGAGATAGGCTAATTTCTCAATATGAAAAAGAAAAGAGAGAGCTCAAAATTTTGGTTCCTTTTCTCAAGTTCTCCTAGCAACCAAAGTGGAAACGCAAAACTAAGCTGTGCAAGTACGAAAGAGCACTCACGTATAACGTTTGCTTCTCGGCGAGCCCGAGGGCGCGAACCAGTCCGATGCTTTGGTCCTCGGAAGCCGGAAAACCATTGCCGATGACGACGGCCCGCCTGATCACTCCATAAACGCCGCCTTCGAAGATGTCCGGCACTCCCAGGGGGCTACCGGGCGGTTCGGGAAGCCTGATTGGCTTCATCTACTTCCGTCGTGTAAGTAAAACCCTAGAAAATGTTCCAAATCGTATTCGATTCAAGTCAATTCGAGAACGGCACATTCACACATAGATATATAGATATATGTATAGGTGTATATATATATGTTCTGTTTAGAGAGTTGATGCGAAGACGAATATAGCGGGGTGTGAGAGATTTGAGAAATGCTGTACAAGTTCGGTATTTTTGAAGAGAGAGACAGAGAGAGAGATGGGCCGGTCTCTAGTAGAAACTGCAAGTGGTTGCACGACTCGGAAGTCTTCTCGAATGATTGGTCCGCAGTGATTGTTGGTTCACGCGTAGCGTGCACCCAACCTTAGACAATCCTCTTCTCTTTCTCTCCGACTGATGATGAGGTTTTTTTTTTGTTTAGTGTAGAATTTTTCAAACTAGGTTTAATTTTTTTGGTTAAAATGAAGAAGAAAACCATTCAACCTACCCTATTTTCTAACTTAAAATTAATTTTTTGATCCAAAATTAAAATTTGCATATGGTATCCCCTTTAGAGTGGCGAAAAAATTAAAATGATTTTGGAATAAATTATTATTTTGACTATCGGACTTTACTCAAGTTTTTATTGTCATCTTCTCACTTTTAATTTTTTCATTTGAGCCCATAAATACTTACAACTAAGTCAACGCAATCCAATATATTAACAAAAGTGAGAAAATTTAACTCTATTTCATTAAATTGTTATGTACATTACACTGGAAATCGGGAACTATTTCATCTAAAACTAAGTGGATTCCTTTTTTCATGTGTTTCTCTCACTTAGATTATCATTTTCTTACTTTGAACCATAAAATTAGCTCATGTAAGAACCGCATGATATTTTTTCTCATATATGTTAACTTACAAAATTTGGGGACTTAAATAAAAAAATTAAAATTTTAAGGTCGGTATTGAGAAATAGAGCAAAGTTTGAGAGACCAACAGTTTATGCAAGAATTGAGTAGAGGCTTGATTTGCATACCGGAGCTTTCTCTTTCTACCCAACAGAGAAGGTAACTATTTACCACGGAGTGATTTATTTAGTGGATAAGAAATCGAATTTCCTCGCTCAATCCTTGTTCGAGTCTTTACAATCGGTTGGTATGACTAAATCTACTCTTCAGCGCCTAGAGCATATGATGTGACCTAAGTTTAGACATTGACATAGGTACGGTGAAATCTTTCACAGATAATTGTATGGTATTGAGAAGCAATACTTCCTAATAGATGTGTGAAGCAGTCTATCTACATATCTATTTTTAAGTACCAAAAGAAAACATCACTATTTGAATTGTGGAGGCTTAAAATACCTCAAAATCAAAGAGCATGTAACTTTGGTGTTGTAACAAATTGAGCCTCCATTGTAATTAGATATTTTGAAATATAAGATGGGGCGCCTTTAATTGAAGAGCAGTGAACACGAACTACGGCTAAAGCCACAGTTTATGTTCATAAACTTCATACGTTTTTGTAAAAAGCCACTTAAAAGATGGTGAAGAACTTTGGAATATCTAGCACTAAAAATGGTGGAGAACAAAGCTTACAACTATACACAATTGATAACTAGACTGTGGCTATTGTATGAACGATCAATCTGCTGACTAATTGCATAGCCATCATATATTTTTTACATTTGAACATCATAATGCTCATGTTCTTGAATCTCAACTTGCAATTTGTCGAGTCCACTATTTGTTAAGAGAGGCTGAGCAGTTGCTGCTAAATTTAAAAATTCTGGTCAAGGAAAATAAATTTTATACTTTTGCTGCAAGCACTGCTCCATATTACCGGCTTTTGTAATGATAGAACAGACTCTTCAACTCTTCAATATTAATGATCAAAACACTTTTATGGGGCACCACTTATAAAGAAAGCAAAGAAGCCAAACATGCAACTTCAATAATTTTCCTCCTTTTAAAACCATTCCAAATTTTTTATTTTTTTTTCAGTCTGATTTCCTACTTACACAAATTTCATGAGAGCAAGCAATTTACTAACTAGACCAGCATTTTTGTTTTCAAGAAAAACCAAACAGAAACTTGTTAAATTTTGATGTTTCTTCTTCTTTTACATGTCACATAATCAAAACACCCTCCAAAATTAAATGGCTTCAAGGACTAGATTACCCATCATTCTAACCAAGGGAGCAGGGCACTTTGTGACTATATCAAGCTTGGATGGATTGGAGGCATGTCCAAACAGGGACAAGCTCAGCCTAGCAAGCTCTGCAAGAGACAATCTTGAGGAGAGAAATCCCTGCCAGTAATGAGGATCCAAATCAAAGAAAGCATCAAAGAACCTCCTACTCCCATTCAAATCAAGCTTCAGCAGAGTCTCCATTCCAAAAGAGTAGTATTCCCTCACACACCTCCTCTCAACAGGCCACAAGCCATTCCACACTCTATGGTGAAGTGGCTTTCCTCTGATCATCCGAGTCGAGCCGAGGCACTCGGCTATGGCGTCGGCCAGGACAGGGGCTAGAGCCAGAGTCCGCGCCACCATGTACCCGGTCGAGGGATGAGCCAGACCGGCCGTGCCACCGATTGCCATCACGCTCTGAGGGATCCGGGGGAGAGGCCCTCCCATGGGGATCAAACACTTCTCATCCTCAATCACAGTTCTAACTCCTATACCCAAATGCCTCAGCCTTGCCACCATCCTCCTTTTCACCTCCATATACGACAGCACCGGCCGGCTAACCAGAGAAGTCTCTTCCAGGAAGATCAAATTTGAGTCGAAAGGCATTGCATACAAGAAAGTTGGAACCTTTGAATTACTAGAACGCAGGTATGGTTCATTACCCAGATGGGAATCTCTCCAATCCATGAGAACCATCTTGTCCAAATCAAAAGGGTGATTATCCACATCAGCTAGAATCCCATGAGCTATCTGATAGCCATGGTTTCTTGGCTTATCATACTCTATGAAAGAACTAGCAAAGCCACTGGCATCGACAATCAAACTGGCCTTTAGCTCACTCCCATCGCTGCAGATGACTGAGGACTCAAACTCTTGGTGCTTTAATTTCCAGACCTTGGCCTTGTGGAATTTGACTCGATTAGAGACACAACCCTTCAATAACTTCATTTTCAGGCCTTTTCTGCTGACCCTACCGTAGGGTCGGTCTAGATACTTGGTTTTGTGGTGGTCATTGATGAAAACACAAGCCATAGGCCAGGTTTTGTCCAAGCAATCTTCAAGTCCTAGGCTCTCAAACTCATCAACCCACACCCCATAATTGTTAGGCAACATAGAAAGCGGCGAGGGATCGACACAACACACCTGAATTCCACATCGGGACACTCTCTCTGCAAGACGAAGCCCTGCCGGGCCGGCGCCTATGACGATCACGTCAAAGCGAGACCGGCCGGAGGGATCAACCCACGAGAGATCATAGTCCAGAGACTCCGGCTTTGATTCGGGTTTTAAGTCTAGGAAGTTACCAATCTGGCTACAATGGACTCTGGGATGAGCTTTTCTTGGAGGAGGCTGGGGTTTTGGAAAGAGATATGGTGTAAATGATGATGAATTAGACCTATGGGAAGTGGAGAGATTTAGAACAGAAGGTGGAGGGGGCCTGAGAAGACTTCCCATAAGAGAGAAAATAAGAAGGGAAAAGTTGGAACAGAAAGGGTAAGCTAGTTGAGAGAGAGAGAGAGAGATGTTATAAATGGAAGAAAGATTTTGGGAGATACAGACAAGAGAGGAATCACCATGTAGCACCCAGGAAAAAGATGCTCTCCTGCCTGGTTTGGCTAAAAAATGAAACGGCCAAGTCTAACAGCAAAGGATCCAGGATCCAGGACCCATTGTTCTCCAATGACTTGAATAGAGGGATGAAATAGAATGAGTCGCTTTCATAGAATTGCCAAATGGACCCGATTGTACCGATAAAACTACATGGGGGTATTCGCTTTTGTGCTTTGTGGGTCTAGTGAGACCGTCCAACGTGCTCATTCATTGTCTGAAGTCTCATGGTGGTGGGGTTGAGGTCCTTTATTCAATTATGGAGTTTAGGCATGTGGGCCCTCAGCACTTGCATTGGGTAAATATTAGGGGCGGCAATCGCTCCACTTGTTTATAGACATTAGAGACAGAAATTTGGTGGTACTATAAATTATAAAAGCATTCGCATGTATTACTTTTGAACGGATTAGGAACCATCCATATTGGACCTTGAATTTGTTAAGGAATGAAAAATGAAATTGCTTTATGTGTATTTATTTTGCTATGGGTAATCAAACAAAACATATTCGTCGCGTGTTGAGAATATTTGTGCATTTATGCAGTAAATTATAACCTGTGTATCTTTAGAGATACAAAATATTTATGCATTTGTTTCTAGAGATAATAAAATCATGCAGTAAATAATTTGATGCTCAGAATATTTATGTATTTAATGCAAAGATATATATACACTAAAGATAATTCTTGCTCAGAGCACTCCCAACAAAATTTAAACTTACATTCGGTAATATCTACAATGTTTTTCATCAAAATCTAAACCAACATTTTGTAATGTGTCTCATTTGGGTTCGGGATTCTAATTAGCATGAACCCCATCAAAAATTTAATTTTTAACCCAAATTAGAGAAAGAGAAACAATTTAGCAAATTAAAGCCAATAAGTTTTCCAAAACTAATGTATGTTATCAAATTTAGCAAATTGAATATATATGAAGCTAAATTCAAATTTTGTTTTCTTTATCAATACTTTCTACTGCTAGAATGTATACTAACAAACAAATTAAAATAGGAGAGACATATTAACATTAATAATAATAATCAATTAGCTTTTACGCATAATAAAGAGATCTTAACAATAATGTAGAACTCCCAGAAAAAACTACAAGATTTCAAATTTAATCCAAATTGACTTCCCAGAAACCCACACCCATTCGACTCCCAAAGAGAGTTTGTAAAAAACAGAACTAAAACAATGAGCTCATTCAACTTAGAAAATGTAATCTTGGTTAGGTTTTACTAAGATATAGATAGAAGGAGATTGCTTAGAAATTATTCAGGCCATTTCTAGTCCAACTAGAGATATATCTCCTATTGAGCACTTGATTGAAGAAGCAAAATTGTTATTGAAATATTTTTCTCATTGCTTATGATCTCATGTGAGGAGGACTGGTAATAGTGTAACCCATGCTTTAGCTAGACTTGCTGTGAATATCTGTGGTAAACACGTTTGAATGGAGGAGGTTCCTCCTTCTATCTCTCCTTGGTTGTAATTGATGTTTCTGTTATTTCTTAATACAAAATTTTTTATCAAAAAAAAAAAAAAATGCTTATTTTGAAAAAATAATGCAAATATCCCAAATTCAATGCTTTTTTTTTTTTTTTTTAATTCAAGCCCTGGAAATCACAATCTAAAAATTACTGTAGAGAAAATATTTCTTAAACATCAAGTTTAAATGAACCATTTTCTCAACTATTCTTAATTACCCATCAAAAAATATAGCACCAAAAACAAAACCTAGTTCTTTAAATCACCACATAAAGTTGCAGCCAAACCAAAATTGAAGAGATAAGGGGAAAACTGAAGGGATGGTAAAAGCATTCGATCCAATGTTAGATGAGCAGGAGTTCTCATTTCCTTCATTAATTTGCATCCAAGCTGCAAACATTTCAAATTGTTATCAAACCTATTTTTCAAAAAAATTCAAAAAACATTCTTAACGGGTGAATTACTTGAAAATGCATAAAGAAGCCCTTTTCTCCAGGTATAGGTGGTTCTTGCTAACTATTGCACCCAAACGGCCAAACCCAAATCATGAATTTTTACCTATTTGAAAGGATAGGGAACCAATCAAATCAATGCAAAAACTACAAAATTGTTCAAATAATTAAAGAGTTTTACCCACTAAAAACCAAGAGCAACAATTATAGATAACTATATAGAACAACCAAATTGAAAAATAAAAAAAATTCTAAAACTTCATGCATCTTTTTATTTTTTTTTGGTAAAGAAATCAATATTATAAACAACAAAAATTCTGAGCAAAAGTCATAACTTAAAGATCACAATTGGCTATGCCAGTACCCAAAACAAACTCCCTTCAAATCACAATTAGTATTGCACTGTTATACTGCTTATACTTGGATTAAACACAAAATACCTCTCTCTCTCTCTCTCATGAAAGAGCTTCAATGAACAAAATTAAATCAAATAGAATAATAAATAGACTTGCAATTTATTACTAAAAAATTAAGGAAAATATAATTTTTTCTGGGTAAAAGAGGAAGACTACCAAGAAACCCATTCAAGGAGGAAGGCAAATATAATTTTAATAACAAAGAAAATACAGCAAATCTTCTTGGAGCACAAACCACATTCACACCTATCACAGCAAACATGCTCCTCCATAATACCTACACACCCAAAAAAATTTACACACAATCAACCACAGAAAATTAGAAGTCGAAAACCATCGTTCTGGAAGGCCACAACCTACAGCACACATCACAAATTTCATTAAGAAGATACAAAGGATTTTTTTTGTAGATCTTCTGCTATGGACATGATCAAGAGCCGACCCACCCCTCGGTTGAAAATCGGCTCTCAGCCTCTGCTAATGCGATGATGGCCAAAGGTCTCTTCATAGAGAGGTTAGGCGGTTGGTTGAGAAGGGAATGGACGGTGAAGGAGGAGAAGAAGTTGAGAGGTGGTTGCTGGTTTGGCCAGCCATGGGTGAGAGAAGATGTAGGAGGGCAGCTGGGTCTCTAAATAGAGAGATGTTCTAGCGAGAGGAGAGGATAAGAGGTTCACTATATGGATGGTGTTGGTTTCAGCCGCCGGAAAGAGTAGAAGAAAAAGGAAGAGAATAAGCTTACCAGAGTGAGAGAGGAAGACGGTGGTGGTGTATCCGCTGTCATGGTTGGGTGGAGCAGCTCTGCCATGATTGAGAAGCAAAAGGAAAGTAAAGCAATAGAAATGGCTGGTGACCCGCTGACGAAGATAGTTTTGGCGGGATTTTAGAGTGAAAGAATGACGGAAAATATGATCCGAGCCATTGATTTCCAACAAATAAATTTCAATCATTGGATTAATCACCATGAAGACATTTTCAAAATGTGATGTGTTTTATTATATAGGGATAGATATATATATTTGAAAGAGATGACAGAAACAGTGGAGTGGCTTTCAACCCAGTAAAGATACTTTGCATAAACCTGCACACCTGACCATGCATGATAGAGAAGTCATAAATGAAAGAGATAACCCATTGGCAACAGATCAAAACGAAATTTGTTATCCTCACTGGGTTTTTATGTCTAGAAATATAGGATGCTGTAAAATTGCCGAAAACAGGATTTGAGTTTGACACTAAAAAATAGAATACGACAAGAAAAATCCTGGCATCTAAAAAATACAGAGATGAGCTGCAATGAACATTCGCCAGGCTTCCCACAATAAACACTCACGCCAAATGCAATCACAATGAGAGAATCAACTGAATTATTTCGGGGACGCTTGACAGATAGAATATATTTCCAAACACACCATGGAAATCTGAACCATGAGACGGCTGAGGTGCCCTTCCAGCATAATGCGATATACATTCATTTTTAACGCCATCTCAGAAACTGGGGGTAACAAAGCTGGAAATCATGATCTGCAGGATGGCAAAGTGATTCCCCCACAACAAGCAGCAATTATTATGTACAGAAGCACAACAATTAAGCATGTCAACAAGGCCCTGTCACAAGACAAACACGCAAGTTTCAGTGCATCAAATGAGAAAAACCCCAAGCTTCTAAATGCTAAAAAGTAACAACTTTAAAATTAGGAACATGGTGCACTAATACCCTAGAGATTTACATTTTTATAAGGACATTTCAAAATATGGTCCACTTCTATTCCAAAACCGTAAATTTAACGATCCAATATGTTCTCAAAAACATTTCCTATTTATTTCCTCAAAGGTTGCCAAAAGAGGAAAAATCAAATATAATGAACAAAAATCTAAGAATGGAATTTTGGCAGAGGGCTATAATGCTCCAAGAAAAGTGTTTTTACATGATTAATTTGAAAAAATACATTATATTTTATTGAATGTCCAATTATTAAAAAAATTGATCTAGAAATACTTTAAATTCTACTAGTATAATTTATATAAGTGTACCCCTAATGTGCCATATTTTAGAGCATATAGCATACCATGCTCCCGTTCCTGCTCCACATACCAAAACGATCCGCATTCTAGGTAACATTAGTTAGAAGACAACATGATGCCTTTGGTAAACAAAGAAAAACATATTCTATATTTCAAAAAAAGTATTAAAGAGACAAATAACACTTGAAGCACTCATAACTCAAAATTTGACGGCTGTTAATTAAAGGGTAGAATATAACATACACATGCAAAACTTCAAGATGGCAGGCAGAAAGATCACTCAGAGATATTTTGCCAGCTACAAAACAGAAGTGTTGAGTGACTGCTCTTGTAGTCTTTCAACTTCAACCAAATCAAGCAATTGTCTTCTATTCCCATTATCAAATTCATTACAACAGAATTCAATTCTAGATCTACTGAATTTTCTTATGCAAGTACCCGTTTCAAAACTTAGCCCAACCGAAGTCATTTTATGAACATGTTTTTTGGCATGGGTTAATGGCTTTCTAATAAATGATTACTTCGATAGGTGATTCCTAATTACAAAACACTGAGATTACAATCTTGAACTTTCTTCCTTCTATAAGTAATAAGAAAACCGTAAAAAAGAAGCATCAAGGCGATGCCACCCATGAATTAAAGAGACTATATAAAGAACACTCATCACGGCTACACACTCCTTACACCTCCCCGTGTTCAACAATATCCAAGGATTGGCCTAGATTGGGTTGAATTCTACCTGAAAGACAATACAAAATATTAAAAAATTAGTTTTCAATCTATACAAAGCAAACTCCAAACCCTTAAAGATTCTCCTATTTCTCTCTCCCCAAATCAGCCACGTCAACCAGAAAGAAGCTAGAATCCATGCTTTCCTTCTCTGCTTGCCCACCCTTCCTCCCACAAACTCTGCAGAGTCTTTGCAACCATCCTAGGGAAAACCCAAGACATCCAAAAATAGTTATTATAATGGCCCAGACTCCTTCACAAACGCACGATGGAGAATAATACGCAGCATTGGCTCCCCATCCTGTTTGCACATGTAGCACCAATTAACAAAAATATAAGGCCTTTTGATCAAGTTGTCAATGGTTAAAATTCTCTAGTGTCACGCACCAAATGAAAAAGGCCACCTTTGGAGCGCACAACAAGACGATATCCTATTCCATGATCGATTATCTTCCTATGACCCAAAAGAGTAAAGGAGAAAGACTTCACTTCAAAAATGCAGTCCCGATAAGCTAACCACAGGTAGACAGCCTAACCGATCCCCACATTTACAATCTCCCATCTTGTATACACCAACACCAGCTACTCCCAACAACATTACCCCACCGAAATCGCCATCACAACATCCGCCACCCTCGCAACATCCACAAGTATACAGTGCTCTGTCAAATCCACTACCGCCTTTGGAAGTCATTCATCCAACCCTGCCATTATATAGCTCCAATTTGGCGATTCTTCCTTCAAGTCCAACCCGAGCAACTCACCCCATCGCTGGTGCATAGACATCCTCTACCACTTCACAAGCCACCCATGAAGCTGCCAACTTACCAACCTTCACTAGTGTAAAGGCCACTAGCATCTACTTATCAACCTCCTCAAGTATGCCCTCCTCCCATTTAGAGCCCTCCACCAAGTTATAAACCACCACCAGTAAAAAGACCACCACTCCAAGTTATAGACCTCCAAGATCACCACTACCAATTCTATATCCAACCGCAACATATCGTCCTCAGAGTCTACCACTAATTCAAAGACCTCCAGCACCAATTTATCAAGCACCACAAGTACCCAAGCCATCTCTGCCAGTTTATCGCCCTCCCAGATTGCATTGGCCAACTCAAACCACCTGCATGTCCATCAAAGCATAAACCACCTCATATTATATCCTCGCCACCAACTTTACCACCACATGTTATAAACCTCCATCTAGTCCACCAGTTCAATCATCAACACCAACTTATCAACCACCACCAATTCAAAGACCACCAGCACTTGTTTATGCACTGCCAACTTCACCATCACCAATTTATAGTCCTCTGAAAAGTACACCAGTTCAAAGACCACCATCACCAAGTTATCAACCACAACCACAACCAATTCGAAGGTCACCACCAGCTTTGCCACTGCCAGTTTCTAGGTCTCCAACAAGTCCACCACTAGTTAAAAGAGCTACAATGCCTACATGCCCGCCCCAATTTCAACACCACTGGCATGTGAATGACCTCCTCTAACACCATACACTTAATATTGCTTTCAGGTTGTACTATTAGCTGATCAGCTCCTACAATACATTTGATAAAATCATGGTTAACTGCTAAAATGAGGCCATGGCAAACCATTGTCATCTGTATTCTTGCTCTTGTAATAAGAGTCTGTCATTGTTAGATACGTTAAGGGAGTTCAATGTAATTTACCGTATAATATTAAATAGTATGATATAACTTTCTACATTATGTATATTGTAAAAGAAGTATGAATAAAACAATGCAAATATCTATTTTAGAAGCCCTATTCATAAACATATTAGAATTTTTAGGCTTTAGAATTCCTAAAATTAACAATTCCAAAGGAGGAAGGGTTAATTATGAACACCGATTCAATCTGTCAAGAGCGAGCTGATGATTACAGGGGAAGCGGCGGACAGCAGTTCCCCCAGCTTGTGTTGAGCCTACTTTGCTAACAGAAGAGAGAGGAGGAAAAGACAAATTGTTTTATTTTATTATTGGATCCCAAATTATATTCTTCAAACTTGCAATGTGTTTCATGGATGTCTGAGCAATGGACAAGTATCTCCCAAGAGACCGAAACATATCTGGTTGTGAAAAAATAAAAAAATAACAGGACAAGTTTGGATGCGTGACTTGTATAGACATGACACTTTCTTAGAAGTGTGTGTTTATTAGACTCAGGTACTTTGTAGATTATAAAGGAACCTTCTGTACAGGGATGGCAATTTGACCTAACTCTCTGGTAACCCACCCTACACAACCACTATTGAGATAGGTTAGGGTACCAGGAGCTAAAGTGGACCCTGCACTGTCCCATGTCAGTCATATGATGGTACTACTAAAATACAGTCATTGTGATAAATAAAAATAAAAAAAACCCAAAACATCCTTTTGTATATATAAAATATGTCTTCAGGGTATATACTTGTCATTAATTCTCAGCATTCCACTTAAACCTGCCTCACAACAGTTGTCTTTTTCTACTAGACTCCTCTTCATCAGGGGTAGCCAATGGGCTAGCTCAACAATGTGCATTGGTTCGTTTGTAAATTTTAGCATCACTACATGTTCATGTATGGGAGGTCCTCCTATCTTTGTTGTTGCTGGTAAGAATTTATCAAATCTAATGACCTTATCTTGCTTATAGATGGAGCATACAGTGAGGGGATGGGATCAAGGAATCCTCATAGTCAGAGATTGCCAGATTGGACTATGTACTAAAACCTGTCACGGGCTTGGGACAGTTGCTGGATGGCAGTCGTCTCCAACAGGGCAGGTTAGGGTAGGGGTCCTTTGTCCCATACAGCCAGACCCATCCCATTGAGTCCCTAATTCAATAATGATTGACCTCATTGTTTTTCTCCTTTGCTTTCTTTGGGCCGGGATGGTTGATCCACTTTGTTATGTATTTTGTTTTGAATAATTCAACTTTCAGTAATGCCCAAGATTGGTGTCTCCCAGGAAGATAGAAGTCTAACTTAACAGCAGGAAACCAGTACTTACAAGAGCTTAGCATTTTTCATCCAAAGAGCTTGTCGAAGGCGCTTTGACTGTTTCCTAAAATGAAAAGTACTGTCTTGCATTGTTGCAGTTTTGTCAACAAGAAGCTCAATCCGGTCACCCCTTTCCAGTATCTTCTCAATGTTGTCCACCATGATAGTGCGCACCTAAATATTGTTAGGCCAGTGGTTGTTAGCATAAAACAAACATCATACATAAAGGGCATTTAGTACATGGTTACAATGTCTCCAGAATCCTAGATCATCAAAATCATAAGAGAGGAGAGTAGAAGTGAAATGTTTCCCAAAGAAAGTGCCTTTTGGTCGACAATCTGTTTGGTTCACTGTTGATGTAACTCAGTATGCTTTTAGTAAATTTCGTAAAAGACAAATTTCCAGAAACATCACAATGATGTTGTCTGTTTTTGAATTTTCATATTGAGTCAAAGGTACGAAAATGACTGAAAACATTGTGCTCTAAGTGATTAACCATTTAAAGAAAACACATTCAATAGAATTTGTCCAAAAATGAACCACACAGCCAAGGCTTTCAATTTGCAACACATATTAAGTCACCAAATAATAGCACTCAGGGAACTTAGATGAAAGAGGAATGTGTAATGTCATTAAAAAATTATTTTGGCAACTGTAATAGTTGCGCCAACAAAAAAAAAAAATATCACAAGTAAATGACTACTTTTTTTCAGAAATAAAGAAGATCTGATACTTGCGGCAGTCTTCAGGCAATTAAATCTACGCACCTAGAACAAATAACACAAACATATACACAAGTTCACACAGTCTAACCAACTGTTCTACAATTGAAAGTATTTCCAAAAAAGTACAGACCAGAACATAATTTTCAAGAATCCAAAAATCATAGTTTTATAAAGGTCATACATAATTCAAACTGCAACTTAACTAAAATAAGAAAAGGTAGTACTGCAAGTGACCAAAGAATGAAGTATTTGTAGTTAGGAACTTAGCCAGGATATTTTGGTCAGCTAATTCATGCATCCTCTGACGCCAACATAAAACAAATAAAAATTTAAAAAGAAGGGAAACACACAGACACACACAAAAGCAAGGGTACACACGAAAGTGCCAGTACTAGTAGATACTTGCCTCACTAACTTCACCCCTTACACGATTGAGAGTATCTGCACTAGGATTACTGGAGAAAAATTCCATTTGTTGATGCAAGACCCTTGAAAATTCGTCATTCATTGCATAGGCAGGGGCATAGGGAGCGATTCTGCCATAGTTTTTCATAAACCTCATGTGAATATCCTCCAAGTATGAAAAAGGGATTCTCCCTGGACCAAAGCACAGACCATCAAATGTCAGCTCACGTGAACAATAAGCAGTACAGAAGATCAGAGAAAAAATTTGCTTGTCAGCCTAGTTATAAGCAAACATAGAAGTATAAATAGTACTCAAAATTGAGAAAGTTGGATACAGAATAGACCTCAGAAAGCATGGATAAAAGAAGAGAAAAAGGATAATTGTTTTAGATAAAGAAAACAAACGCAGATAGACACACCCGCATGGTAAAATTCCATTACCAAACTCAATTAACAAGTACACAATCAGCTGCAAATGAATAGCCTTCCATCTATTTAGGTTTCTGAAACAGGTCAAAGTAAAAGGAGGATGGAGCTAGACAATCAGCAGAACTAAACATACGTTAACAGGATGAGTTGAAAGTTGAAACAAAGCTTACTCTTTTTTTTTTTGGTGAGTAACTGCTCCGTTAAGTAAAACAAAGATTACTCTTATTCTGGATGCACCAACAGATAGCAAAGAGATCATTCTCCCTAAGCTTACAAACCTCTACATCCAACACCATAATAGATCTGACCTTCCCCAGACCCCGTAATGGTGAAGCCTCATGAACTAAGCTGCCCTTTAAGTCCTCTTGTGCATGCTTACTGTGTTATTCTTATACGACCGGTCCCGAGGCTGGATAAGGTATGAGGGTTGCATTATGCAGTTGACAACCGGTGTAAAACTTTGCTAGACACCTTATGAACATGAATCCTAAGATATGACTAAATGAATGAATGTTTCAGGTGTCTTATGCGATCAATGCATACCTATGAGATTGAAGAAAAAATTTACAAAATGACTACAAGACCAGGCATGCTTTTATGGGATAAAATGTTGAACAATTAGGAAATAACATATTAGCAAAATAAATGTAGTTGAGATAAGGATGCTAGGGTGAGGAATGAATGAATTCGAGAGAGGATAAAGGTAGCACCAATTGAAGATAAAATGAGGGAACATCAATTATGATCTAAGAAGCATTGGACAATGACACAGGTACGGACACAAGACACGGCGATTTTCAAAACTGAGGATACAAACACACAAGGACATGACAAAACAAATATTAGTTATATACTTTTTGTTACTATGTATATGAATGTAACATACACAAATCATTAAGGATATTAAAAAATAATAATTCAACATGAAAAATATCACTAAATTCATAGTTTAAACAACATTTAATATAAAATAAGATGTAAACAAGTTTACTATTTAAAATACAACAATTTAATAAATATAAATTCACATTGTTTTTGTTTTATCATTGGACTCAAATTGGTTTCTTCAAACTTGTAATATGTTTCATGTGGTCTAAGTGAAGCCTAGTGTGTCCCCTAACTATCTGAAATGTGTCCAGTTTTAAATAAATTAAAAAATAATATGACCCATATGGGCGCATGTCTGACTCATGTCGGGAAGTGTCCGACAAGTGTCGCTGGCCGACACACCGACACCTTCTTATAAGTATCTGTGTTTCTTCGATTACGATGGTTTGGCCATATACAATGAAGACCATCAGTGCCATGGTTAGGAAGAGTGACACTGTCCACATTGAGGTTATGCTAGGGGGCAAGGGAGACCAAAATAAACTTGCATTAAGATAAAAAAAAAAAATTGTCATATTTTTAGTTAAACTGAGATTATGATCCTTAATAGAGTAGAATAGCGAAATGAAATCCATGTAGCTGAACTCAAGCAGCTGGTAAAAGGTTTAGATGAGTCGAGTTGAGTAATTTGTCAATAAATAGAAGAAGAAATTGATTTTAAACTATCGACTTACTCTGCATTAGGTAATATTGATCAATATAGATGGACAAAGTACATCTATGCAACAAAACATGATCCCTCAACACTCTATTAAGGTATTCAAATCAACTAATCCACACCTAGTATCTTGGCTACTCATTGCATCAAATTCAACACATACTGTTGCTTGTAAGTAAAACACTATAAACAATTGCTATTTTTAACACAAGTCACATATCAAGTACAATTTGTATTACAAACACCAAGACTAAATAAGCAGTTATATTAAAGATAAAAAAAAAAAAAAAAAGGTCCTTTCCAACAGGCCTGCTTAATGGCATTGGAACCCAAACTCCATGCGGAACAGAACTAATGTAACAAGATTTCTTTCAATATCATTATAACAAAGTAACCCTTCATTATATCAACCCCACCTCACCATTATTTACATCCACTATGTTTCAATCTAACCACAAGCAAGGACTAAGTTGATGGCTTAATAGTATAAACACAAATTTAATATAACCAAACTAGAAACTATGTATAGTGCAAAAGGTCAAAAACTCTATCCACCATAAAACTAGAAATGATACAAAAGAAGGTACTTCCAACTTCCACCGGTATTCGTAGGTTCTATCCTCTTCAACTGCCTTTGTTTGACTAAAACAAGCTTTTGTTTCCTCAAAGGCTTATTGATTTGGCTAAGCCAAAGAACAAAACACTTGACATGGAAAGATGTCATAGCATTCAACAATAATGATAATTTTTCCATTCCAATGTTTAATCTTTTTGCAGAATCCCTCTCTCTGTTACAAGTTAATAAAAATATAATCTGGGAATTGGGGAATGGAAGAGTGGTTGGTAGGTGGAAATTTAATAGGATTGAAATGCAATTCAACAGGCACTTCTTAGCCAAGTCCTTTCGGTTACTTTTGGTGCAGAAGAATGGAATGAGGTGTGAATAGAAAGACGGTGGAAATGGACTTATGTTTGCTTAGGCCAATTTACATGTTGCAATGGAATAAAAAAAATTTGAGAGAGGGAAACCCATCTCTCTATATCTCTCTTCATGCTCCTCTCTTTCTTCTTCCTCATCACTTAGACTGAGAAATTGCTTCAAATAGAGGGGGTGGGGGCAGAGGTGGCGGGGTGGGGGAAAGGGAGTGCCAGAATGGGGTGGAGGAGGGGCTAGGGGTGAGCATGAGGGAGGGGTTGGCCATCTCTGCTCTCTTCCTTTTTCTCTCCTATCCTTTTTTTTCTCTCTTCTCTCCCTTATTTCAAGTGGGAATGGAATGACCATTCCAACATCACATAGCCGCACCAAACGAGGGAATGGTAATCGGAAGCAGCCATTCATAAGAGAATATCACTAACTAATCTTGCACGAACTAGGTCTCCTATAAAATAACATGCAACAGGAAGCAAGAAATTGACGTTTACAACAAATGATCATAGATACCAAAAAAAAAATTGTTAAATATAACCACCCCACTTTCCCCAGAATTAAATAATACCGGGAACTTGTACACACGAAGAAACTTCGTTTATCTAATGCATCAAATCACAAGAGCTAAGTACGAAGTTTAGCTATATTGGGAAAATAATTCCATTGCTCTAGTAATACTAATCATTCAATGTCAACAATGAAGAAGTAGTTAGGCAGGACAAATTCCCCATTGTCCATATGACAGCTCCAAAGTTGTTCTTAACTTCTTATATGGAACTCACTTCAAGTTCTATATCCCAAATAGGCAGGTAAACCATTTCATGCCATGAAAGCTACAAAAAGGAAAATTTCACGTTGCAGTTAAACTCGGCAGAATATAATCAGATCAAACAAAACGAAAAAAGGATTGAACAGCACACAATTCTTGAAGCTAAAGAATCAAAACCCCGTAAAAAAAAAAAAACTCTGTTAATCTTGAGACGTTTACACTCAAAATTTAGCTATAATGCCATATCAACTTCAAAACCCTAGACCCAAGATATTTGATAGATAAGATTACTGGAAACCTGAGAAATTCGTGAGATGAATTAAATAAGAAAAAAAGTATACAGAGACAAACACACATGACATATGTAATACATAAATAGAGAGGGGGTGGGAGAGAAAGAGAATTACGGACTTCCGAAGGTGTCGTTGGCCATACAAAGGAAGGTGAGACCGTCGGATCTGAGTATGTGGAATATGTAGCGATCCTGAGAGAAACAGAGCCTGGAATCGGCCTCCGACGGCAGCTTCTCGAGAATCCGGCGTGAGACGGCGCCTGTATTTCCGGTGACGGCGCTGAACTCCGCCAGCACCGTGGTGCCCCTCGCCACCACCGCGTAGAGAATCGCCATTCGTTCTTGTTATTGTTGGTTGCAGAGCTTCAGAGATTACTCTATCTCTTCCCCCCCTCTACTTCGATTGACGATGAGCCCTCATTGATGGCAATCGTACGGAGTTGGGGTTTTGATGTATTCGGAGGGTTTTGGGGAGAGAGAGGAATGAAGTTAATGTCGAGGTGATCGAAGAGAGAGACGGCAATGCCGCGATGTCACCGGAAATTCCACGGTGGTTTTTGGTTGTGTAGTTTGATATTGTGACTGTGAGTAGGAGGAGTTTCTGTACTATCTCTCTTATTTATTTATTTATTTATTTATGGGTAAACAATTATTTTATAATGTCATATCTCAATTTTGGTTTCTTCTGTTCAAACTCTAATTAAAAAAAAATATTAATGTGATCTAACTTTTTAAAATATGTAAAAAAAATTAATATTAATTATATTCTTGCCTTCTAAATTATAACTTAGTATTATTTTACCCTCGTTTAACTAAAAGTAGTCACATTTTCACATCATAAAATTTTATTTGGTCAAAGTTTTATACTAATCTCTAAAATGAAGAGAAAAAAATAATTTTATGGTTATGGAATGTTATAAATCATCTCAAAATGCTAAAAACAATAACCAAAATAAAATCTTACTTTTGTAGGTCACTAATTATTAGCTCTGACAATATCAAGAAGATTTTTAAAACTATACATTTGTTAGTCAGGGACAAAATTTTTTTTTTCTACTATATCCGATCAAAAATGCTCAATTTATTTATTTCTTTTGTCAATAGTATTAATACAAACTTAAATTCTCATAATTTAAGGGTAAAATGTAACGAATTTTAGTTTAACAAATAAAGTTAAATAAATCATAATTCAGAGGATTAAAGTGTAATTAATTTTTAAAAATTGGAAGATCAAAATAAAAGAAATCAAAGTTCATTGAAATCTGAGATAAAATTAGAGGGACAAAATGATTATTGATCCCCTTTTTATACATTATTATTACGTCTTTGAGAATAAATCATAATATATATGGATTCTGACAAAATAAAATAAAAACTATATAGGGTTTTAAATATTTATTTTTATCCTAATGCACCTTATAAATCTCCGTGACTAATTTAAGAGGTAATTGTTTTTTCATTTAATTTACTTTTTTTCCCCTAAGTTATAACATGAGGAGAAAGTGTAAAGAATTGAGTCTTTTTGGAAGTACTGTTTTATTTTATTTCATTTTCACAAACAAAGGCCTTAAGTAAGAAACAATAATAATGCTTCCATTTATTTGTTTGTTTGTATAAGAAAGAAATGTTGGTTTTATGAAAACTAGCAATCAACCTTTGGTTTGATTGGGTTTTATAAGGGATCCATATAGAATATGTGACTGGCCAACTCGTGACACTTATATGGCGCAAACTCTCATGCATACCTGTTACTTAATCTGGGGCTCTACATTACTAAGGTATAAAAAAATAAAGTTGCATCTTAACTAACAGTAATTACTTTTTTTGGTGTAGTAGTAAGTATTTGATGTTAAGCCTAGTATCAGAGTAAGGTCACGGGTTCGAGTCTCAGGTCGTTGCTGGGGAAAGATTATTGACTTTATGGGAGCCAGCAATTAACCTTTAACTTGGTTGGGTCTTGTAGGGACTCATATAGAGTACGTGACCGGCCAACCCGCGACGCTTACATGCCACAGACCCTCATGCCCACCTACCACTTAATGCGGGGCTCTGCATTGCTAAGATATAAGGAAATAAAGTTACACCTTGACTAACAGCAATTATTTTTGGTACAGTGGTAAGCGCTTGATCCTAAACCCTTGTTAGCCCTAAATTTATTCATATGTAATTTTATATGTGGTTTTGATGATAACTTATTTTAATTTATAAATATTTTCTTGATTAAATATATTCAATGTTTTTAATTTTTAGTCTAGTTGGTGTAATAAAATTTTGTAGGATTGTAAAGTATTTGAAAAAGTGATCAAGACTTGAAAAATAATATTTAAATATTTGATAATCATATTTTAAAAATATTTGATTCAAGGAAAAAAATTAGAAGACATAATTTTTTTCTAAGGTTGAAATTCAATGAAATTATATCCTATGATACAGTTATAGTAGTTTGCTCATTTCTTTTGATCTAACCGTTGGATTGATATGATTCTTAGAAGACTAGAAAGAATACTCAAATGTCTAATTATGGTGTTTTATGAAATTTTCATAAAAAAAACATTTGGTATATGAAAATAAGTTGGAAGATGACTTATTGAATTTGAAATTCAAAATATGGCAGCTTGCAGATAGTCATGATTATTTAATTATATCTTTTGATCCAGAAATTCAAATGATCTGATTCTTGAAGTTCTGAAAATCTAACATCTATATATATATTTGATATGTTATGTGAATTTTCAAATTCAAATATTATTTGGGTGAAACACAAGGTGAAAGAAAACTTAGTGCAATAGAAATTTAAAGATGATAGCTAGGAGACAGACTGAGTATTTCACTCATATCTTTTGACTCTGACCTTCAAATGTTTTAATTCCTGAGAATATGCAAAGATAATGTCCATATCTACATTTTATATTTTATAGAGATGTTCAAAATCGAACATTTGTTATATGAAAAAACTGATGTAGGTTGACATAGCTGTACAAAAATTTAAATATACTAACTGGAAGACAACTTGAGTAATTTGATCATAACGTTTGATCTCACCATTGGAGCGATCTAATTCTTAAGATTCTGAAAATCTGACTTCCATGTTTACAATGTTTCTCTTATAGGCATTTTCAAATTCGAACCTTACTAAGGAGAAAATGGAGGTGGAAGTGAAACCGTCTGATCAGAAATTCAAAAACAAATTTGACAACAACTTGCTTAATGGGAAGAATTGTTTTAAATGCTGTTCAATGGCTCGAAACTCATTTGAAACTACAAATCAACTTTCAATATTCATCTATAAATAGAGATACACTTGAGAAGTAAAGGAGAACAACAAGAGCAACAAGTATTGTGCTTCAAAGTGATATTCATTCTACAAAGTTTATTGAGAGCTTCAATATCTTTGATCTTGTAATGTTTTGAAAATTTCATTGGCATATCCATTCTTTGAGAGAATTTATTTGTAAGTAAGAGTGGTTGTACTCTTACTCTTTCTTCTTATAAAGAAAAGACTAACTAGGAAAAATAGGTAGGAGTTGAGTATGACTATCACCTGTATAAAAACTAGTTAGAAGGGCGTAAGTGAAAAAATTAGTTGTAAATAAAGACTAGCACCTAGGTTAAAAGGCTAGTGGTTGTATTTATGGTTTGGATATAGTAGAGAAAAATCTTAAGGAAGGAGCCTTAGGGAGTGGACGTAAATTTTGGAGTTGAAGTCGAACCACCATAAATCCTAGTGTCGTATTCTCTTTTCTCTATTTTCTTTACTTTATAGTTTCAATTATTTGCATTTATTTATAACATATTATTAATTGATTAATATTTGTTTAAATATTTAGTTATAGATTTTAAATTTAAAATTATTTGTTAAATTATTGTTTAAATCCAATTCACTCCCCTCTTGTATTGCCATATGAACTAACAAGAAATGCTCTCAAGGATATTAAGATAACATCTTAATACCTAATTTGATTGGTTCAAGCTAGTATAATTATGCAATAAACATAATAATACAAAATTTATAAAATAATAATTAGTAATTTTGTTTTATTTCAATATTTTTAAGCTATATCATTTTATAATTTATGTTATATATGTACCTATAAGTACTATATTGGGCATCTTAAGAAGTAATATTTATCATCTTCTTTTAGCTCGTATACATAGACTTTCAATCCTAATTCCACCTTCAAGATGGGAATAAGATTTTCTCAATTTTGCTAATAGTTTTCCAAATTTTCCATTTCGGGTCAATATAACATCCCAAACACCAAAATAGAATCTATACTATTATAAATAGCAAAACATTGTTGGATCTTTGTAACAAAAACCTTGAATACATTTTTCTCAAATTTTTAGATTTTTATATTTCAATTAATAACACCTCATATCTTATATAGCAATCTAATTGGTCAATTTCTACCCTAAATTAATTTTATTGGTCACTACAACATCAAGCATGGATAGATTAATTTTATTGGTCACTACAACACATGCGTAAATCAATTCAAATTTAAATTCGAAATATGTTAGCACTACAAATGATTGGATTAGGCAATTGAAATTTACTACAATATTACTAATTTAAGACATCTTATCACCAACTACAATACCAAGCGTAAATCAATCAAAATTTAAATTTTGAATATGCTATCACAGTTTAAATATGCTATCATAATAAATTTTATCGTCACTATAGTATCAAGTGTAGGTAAATTAATTTCATTGGTCGCTACAACATCAGGCGCAAATCAGTTTAAATTTAAAGTTAAAATATGTTATTACTATATCTTATCCTATAAATTTGATCTTATCACTAATTTACTATAATAGCATTATCATTGTACTTGCCTACACTATTAGAGTTATAGCAGTTCAACGCTTTGTCTTCACATATCATATTTCGGGCTAATGAAATGCTCATCAGGTCGTTTCGTACAAACTCAAACTATTCTTAATGTGAAAATAATCAAGCACAAGATATTATTCTTTGATATTTTCACCATAAAGGTGTGAGATAAATTTCTTCCAGGTGGAAGGTAAATTCATCACCTATTTCTGTGTTTCAAATTATTTTAATTAATTATGTGTTTTTAATGTGAACGTTTAATACTACTGTCTCAAGTGGTTTTAATTAATTGTGTTCTTAGTTTATATTTTTAATGCAACTATGTATTCGTCGTGTTTAAGTTTTCATGTCTCAAGTAGATGTAAACTAATTTTAATTAATTATAGGTTTATAGGGTATATTTTAAATCTTTCACTATGTTAATGTTTGTTATTTCTACAAGATGGAATAATCATTGGTCACATATGGGACAAAAACCTATACTACTATAAATAGTAAAATATCGTTAAGTCTTTAAATTTGAAAATTTTAAGTCTTTTTTCTTATAATTTTGAATTTATACATCTCGCAGGTGCTATTTGAGAACAATTAGTTGATCTATATTTACGGGTTATTGTATATTATGCATTGACAGAATACAAGAATTAGAGGAAGAAGGGCTCAAGAGAAATGAAAGGGCAGACCAAAAAATTGGAAGAAGGAAAGAATATTTTTTTTGGTTTAATTACTTTTGGAATTTAGGTTTATGGGTTTCAATTTTATTTGGAAGAGTTATCCGGTGGTAACTGATACTGTTCTTTTTTTTTTTTTTTTTTCCCTAGTATTTGTGTTACAATTTATTGTGAGTAATATGTATCTTCTTCTCTGGGTGGTTTTTGTTTAAATAGAAGGGGCCCATTTATTGTTATTACTTTTATATTTTACCTCATCACTAGAAGCTCAAACTATGTCATCTTTTCTATTATTTGTAAAATCTCAAATTTTTAGATTTTTAGATTTTAATTAATAACACCTCACATCCTATATAGCAATCTAATTGGTCAATTTCTACCACAAACTAATTTTATTGGTTACTACAACATCAAGCATAGGTAGATTAATTTTATTGGTCGCTAAAACACATGCGTAAACCAATTCAAATTTAAATTCAAAATATATTGTCACTATAACTGATTAGATTAGAAAATTGAAATTTACTACAATATTACTAATTTAAGATATCTTATCACCAACTACAATATCAAGCGTAAATCAATCAAAATTTAAATTTCGAATATGCTATCACAGTTTCAAATATGCTATCATAATAAATTTTATCGTCACTATAGTATCAAGTGTAGGTAAATTAATCTTATAAGTCACTACAACATCAAGAATAAACCAGTTTAAATTTAAAGTTAAAATATGTTATTACTATATCTTATCCTATATATTTGATCTTATCACTAATTTACTATAATATCATTATTGTTGTACTTGCTCATCAGCTTGTATCGTACAAACTCAAACTATTTTTAGTGTGAAAATAATCAAGCACAAGATATTATTCTATGATATGTTTACCATAAAGGTGTGAGATAATTTTCTTCTAGGTGGAAGGTAAATTCATCACCCATTTCTATGTTTCAAATTATTTTAATTAATTATGTGTTTTTAATGTGAACTTTTAATACTACTATCTCAAATGGTTTTAATAATTGTGTTCTAAATTTATATTTTGAATGCAACTATGTATTTTTTACTACGTTACTCTTTGTTATTTCTACAAGGTGGAACACTCATTGGTCACACATGGGACAAGAACTTATAATACTATAAATAGCAAAACATTTTTAAGTTTTTAAATTTAAAAATTTTAAGTCTTTTTTCTCATAATGTTAAGCAAACTGGCCTAAGATTAGAAAAAAAGAAAAGTTTATATATCCCAGGTTAGGTAGTTGCCATACTCTAGTGAGTTTAATGATAGGTCTCAATCAGTCTTTCAAAAAATAGGTTTTTTTAAGAGTTATTTAGCAAAAAATGGGTTTGGAATTATTTAGCAAAGTGTCTTGAACACTCTTCCAAAAGTTAGGCTTTCTTAGAGGTATAGTGTGGATTTGGCCTTATGTAGGAGATGTGCGATTGTGTGTTATCTACACCATATTACAAATTAAGGGTAAAAGGGTTTGGCTCCCTCGGAGCTTAACCTCCAGACTCCTTATCTAGTAGTGTCACGTTAAGATAAGATCAATCTAATAGATGTATAATTTGTTCCAAACACTAAATGACTTAAAATAAAAATATAGAGCCATAAATTAATATTAGGTGTCAACTCGTGCAATGCATAAATAGTAAGTATTCTTTCAATTTATATGTATTAAAATAATGGTTAAGAAATATGTACAAAAGTGATTGTATATATAAGTTGTAATTAATTAATCCAAAAATCCAAAATAATTAAGTATACAATCTAAAATTTGACAATCCTAAACTTGTAAAAACTCTAGTGAGTTAATTACAATATGTTGACTCAAGGTTGATCCCCATGTTGAATTTGATGATAACTAAATCTTGTGTTATTTTATTAATGCATTTGCTTAGTGTACAAATTAATAAAGATTATAATTTAAACTTAAAGTTTTTAACTTAAAGTCAAATATATGTCAAAGTGGATGCATAATAAGCTAAGTTCAAATAATACACCAAGAGTCATGCAATGCACCAAACAAAACAATGACACCTATTCAACTTTGAACAAATGATTTGCATTCAAGGAGATTGAAGGTGTTTAAAAGAAAATTTCATCAAGTATGTATGGACTCAATGAAGTTGACTTGAATTCGAAGAGATTGAAGGTATTCAAAAGAAGATTTTATCAAGTGTGCAAAGATTAATTGAAGATGACTTGATTTTGAAGAGATTGAAGATGTTTGAAAAGCAAATTCATCTTAATTGCAAAGTCTCTACAAAGAATCCAAGTGAAGACTTCATCTGGGATGTAAAGAATCAATGAAGATGATATGTATTCAGAGAAATAAAGATGTTCAAGAGTAGACTTCATCAAAACTTATAAAACACTCATTGAACTGATCCTAAAGAAGAAAGAAAGATGTGCAACAAAAAGAAAGAACTCGGCAGTAAGACATCATATGAAGCTCTACATGAATGAAAAAGTAATTAACAGTAGAAAAAGAGAGCTCGGCAATGAAGAAGAAGAGCTCGGCAATGAAAAAGAAGAGCTTGGCAATAATGGAATGAAGTTCTGGCAGTTTGAAAACCAAGAAGAAATAATTATCAAATAATAGGTTCAATTCAAATTGAATAGATGACAACTTTGATGAATTGAAGACTTTGATCTATCATCATACCCCAAAGAGAAGACTCCTCAAAGATCTTATAGTATTGCTGAAGCTGAACTTGATCATTGGTAGAATGAATGAAGTTTTTGGCCAATGTATCGACACATGAATATAAAGAGTCGACATAAAAAGACAGAAGCTAAAAATTTAAAGACAGAATGATCAAGTGTTGACACATGGAGTTGATGTGTCGACACATAAAGATAGTGGACAACATTTGGAAAATGCAAATTAGATGCGTCGATACATGAAACCAAGTGTCTACACTTGGAAAATAACGGCTAGTTTTTCTAACGTTATAACGAATTGGACTTGCATTAAATGAGCCCCAACAACCATCAACGGACGAAATCAATGCAGGGGTTTATATATAAGCTTTATATAAGAGATATAAGAAAAACAAAAATCACTAACTAATCAAGTTGAGAAAATTTTAATATTCCTTTTGTCTTCATTTTGTCATTAAGTGAGCTTTTATTTTTTTATCTACACTTGATAGAGAGTTTGTACTTTCGTTTGTACAACTTCATACACTTGTAAGTGAGAGTTTGAGAGTTTTCTTGTAGAAGAAAAACTCTTGTAAGTTGGAGTGGATCTTGGACAAAATCACTTGATTGCTAGAAGAATTTAGGAAGCAGTTCTTGTGTAAAAGTAAGTTGAGCACTTGGTAAATTAGCACCTACTTTGTAATTAGAGATTGCATAGTGGAAGAATATTTCAAGAGAATCTTGGGGTGAGGACGTAGATCACTAATTATGGTGGAACCTTGATAATTCTTGGTGTGCCTTCTCTTGCTCTGTTTTTCATTTTCCTTTTGATTACATTGCATTTTATATATCTTGATCACTGTTCTATTGATTAGATTAATTTTTAATTAGTCTTAATTGCTAATAATTTTCGATAAACTTAATTCATCCCCCTCTTGAGTTGCCATTTGGGCCAATATAATAGAGATCTTTTTTCAATACTCTGTATGAAAGAAAAAATCAATGGTACTTTATTTAATCGTAGGTACCTGATTAAGTTCTTTTTTTGGTTAAACTTAATCTTAAAATTTTATATATTTTATTTTGATTGACAACGATACATATACTTTAATAAAACTAAAAAACTTGTGATATCATTGATTTGCTAAGTATTACGATTTGCTCCCATTTTTTTTTATGATTTATGACGTCATAACTTTCTTGTGAAAATCTTGCAAGTGATTTATTTTCATGGAGGCCGTGATCTGCCTTTTTTTATGTGTCTTTTTTTAGTATATTATTTTTAATAGTTATCTCATGTGACTAAGATTATTACACAAACTAATCTTATATATATCTTATAAAATTAGTAGTGTGAGTTGAATAAGATTACTAAATTGTCTCAATAGTTATCTAACTAATTGCCCTAATAAATTCAATAGTTATTTAATAAATTGCCGATGCGACATAACATTTTAAAAATATAAGAGTATTTATAGTGCTACGTAGGAAAGAAACAAATTATAAAGGCGAACATAATTTATATATATATGATTTTAAACAAATCTTATCACAATCCTACCAAATCTTTCATCGACTATCCATGGGAGAAAATCCCTACCAACTGCAAGGACTCTCTCTCGATTCTCTGTTTTTTGTTACTTGGACTTAAATAATACTCCAAAGAAACACATAGGAAACATTTGCCGAGTGTCTCAAATTATCGTTTTCACCCTCTTTTCGAAACAAAAAGAATAGAGAAAAAAGAAGAAAAAGATAGAGGGTCTTTATAGTTGAGAGGGATTTTCTCCCATGGATAACTGGTGAAAGATTTGGGGGAATTGAGATAAATTTTATTTTAAATATTTAATTTATAGCTTTTTTTTTATTTATTTTAATTGAGTTATGTTCTCAATAGTTGGACAAATTGAGAAAACTGTTAGATTGTTTTTATCTTAACGTAGCATTACCAGATAAGGAGTCGAATTATGTAGTTAAAGTCTAGATGGAAGCCGAACCAAGGTAAACTATCATGTTGTCCTTATAACTTTGCTTTAGATTTTAATGTCATCCGTTAACTTTTATTCCTTATATTTAAACTCCCAAACTTTTGAAGTAAATAAAAAAAATTAAAGATCGACTATACTTTTTTTTTTTTTTTTGTTTATGACAAAGATTAACTATACTTTGAGATTCTCAAGTATGATTCATTTTACTTTATCCGCTAAATTAAAAATCATTACATTTTTACCACTAATCCTTATATTTAAACTCCCAAACTTTTGAAGTAAATAAAAAAAATTAAAGATCGACTATACTTTTTTTTTTTTTTTTTTTTTCTGTTTATGACAAAGATTAACTATACTTTGAGATTCTCAAGTATGATTCATTTTACTTTATCCACTAAATTAAAAATCATTACATTTTTACCACTAAACTACTAGACTTTTAAGCATGTTAATCAATTACTAGAAATTGTATCTTTAAATTAATTTCTTTTGAGCAGTTTTTTATAAAGGCATAACTATTTTTAATTTCTTTTTTTCTTTGTCTAGATCACTGCTGCGGTACTTTGGGTTACATTTTGTTGCTCACAAAAGAATTTTGTTAAAGCAATTAAGATCCGTGCTCATGGATTTTCCTTGTTCATCCATTTTCTAAGTGCCATCTTAATTTTTTCATCATGCTTCAAGTTGAATAATGCTTTGTGCATTTACTTATTAGACTTTGATAATGATTGGTGATGAAGGTTTTTTTTTTTTCTTTTTGAACAGCAAAGGAATAAGTATATTGATGGAAAAAAGATCTTACAGTGGGGGACAATGCAAGCCTGGTGGCTTTACATAGATCGTACCTGATCGAACATGAAGGAATCTATAAGCCAAGAGATGCTTTACAGAAAACCTTCAACCCTATAAATCCTAGCTGGAGTTGAGGAGAGTTCAAATAACCTAGGCATACATCCCTAAAGAATCTGTTACAAATACTTAAGATCAAGAGTTCTAACTCCTTCAATTGAGTAACAGAAACTTTGGCTGGTGATGCTCTTTTCCCTTGTTTTGGCTTGAATCCAAAACAGAACCTGAATTCTAGGATTCCACAATTTCTTCCCAAGCAAGTTGTTTGTTGTTGAAGATTAAATCATTCCTGGCCAACCAAATGTTCCATATGATGGCTAAGAAGAGGGCATCCCTTATTGACTTTCCCAACAGTCTATTAATCTGATCCATCCACCAAGAACTGAGATGCGCGCTTCAAAGATCAAGGACTAACCCATTCAAGTCCCCACCATTTTAGGATATTGCTCAGATTAACCAGGTAATTTTGCATTTTAATAGAAGGTGATCAGAGTCCTCCAATTCCCCCTTGCAGAGTTCACACATTAGATTCACATCCTAACTTACAATCTTCCTCTTGAATAAGAAAATCCTTGTTTAATCCTTCGGTGAGGTGCTAGCCAGCCAAATATCTGAATCTTGGTGGGGGCACATGTCTTCCATATCTGATCCATTTCAGGCTAATCTTGAAGGTAGCATACCTCTTCAGATAGTTGGCAAAAAGATTTGACTGAGTAAATTCCTTCTTTGCTAGCTTTCCAAATAATTGAGTCTGTCTCCAAACTAGATTGGTCACTAATGCTTTAAGTTCCTCCAGATTGTTTTCCTCCCAGATAAGCAGTCGTCTTCTGAAGCAGAGGTTCCAAGGTCCTGAATTTTCTTTTATCTCTGCAATTAGAGCCTTTTTGTGTTGAGAAAGTGAGAACAATCTTGGGAAGCTCTGTTTCAATAAAGGGCCATCAGTCCAAGGTTCCTCCCAAAAAGGTGTTGAGAGGCCATTCCCAATTGATACCTTGAGATTGGAGGTCATGAGTTTTCTACAACTTTCTTAGTCATCCTTTGACAACAATGTATCTTTCATGATGATAGATAACTTTGTTCCTTCTTCAATAGGAAAAGTCCACCTTGATTCTTCCCATTTGTACTTTTGACAGATGACTTTCCTCCATAGTGCATTTCCGTCATGGGCAAATTTTCACCACAATTTGGCTAGTAAAGCTGAGTTCATTACCTTTATAGGAACAAGTTCCAAACTTCCTTTCTTTTTGCTGGGGGTGACTGTGTCCCAACTGATGCGATGTATGCCTTTTTTCTCTTTATGATGTCCCCAAAGAAATTTCCTCTCTAGTTTGTCAGTCTCCCTGCAATCTTTAATGGGGGCTCTAAAAATGAAAATGTAGTAGATTGGAAGATTAGATAAGGTAGATTTTAGTAGTGTTAATCTGCCATGTTGAATAGGACAAGGTCGTAGCTTGGTGATGAAGTTGAATAATACATGGTCGTAGCTAGTCAAGGATGTCTATGTTGATTATGTTTACTAATGCACTTGTTAGTTGCAAAATATCAAAGTCCAATACTTTCCCCTGTTTAATGGAAATAGGATGTGTGGATGCTAATATATTTCACAGGTAAAGAAGTGAGATCCATCTGTGTTTCAAATTATGTTGCAGCATTTCTTACAAACCTATGTTGAAATGCAAGAATTGCCTCAATTCTGATGTTGACTCTAGTTTATTCCTCCTCCTCCTCCTCCTCCTCCTCCTTCTTCTTCTTCTTCTTCTCTCTCTCTCTCTCAGTGTGTGTGTGTGCTTGCTGGAGAGGGAGAAGAATTCCATATCGATCTAAAGTCTGGCATATATAAGACTTGAACATTGATGAGGCAGAAATTAAGTTCAAAATAAAGTTTTACATTTTTTGGAA
Source organism: Euryodendron excelsum (assembly GCA_033060915.1). Taxonomy (NCBI): domain Eukaryota; kingdom Viridiplantae; phylum Streptophyta; class Magnoliopsida; order Ericales; family Pentaphylacaceae; genus Euryodendron; species Euryodendron excelsum. The sequence continues at coordinate 22,996,826 of CM065380.1, read as the reverse complement.
CTAAAGGCTTCGATAACTATATTACTATAGCCAAGTCAATGTTATATCTAGACAATAACAAGTTGAACCTTTCAAAGAGTTTAGAGTGAGCAATTGACCTACAATCAGCCTTTTTTCAAAAGGAAATTCTAAAGAGAGTAGTTTGCTCAGTTGTTCATATAAATCTACCCACCCTATGCTGGAGTAAAAACTACGATGGTAAGTTCATGTAAGTTTGACATTTGAGTAATATGATAGTCTATTGCTTCTTATGCTAAAGCTTCTAGCGAAGAATGAGGGAAAATAGTGATGGTACAACTTGCTTGTTATAGGATCGAAACGCATAAACATTTTTGCAATTTCACATGATATATAGTAAAATTATATATATCTAATCTTTTCCAGGTCCTATAGTGATGAGAGTTGTGTGCATTTGGCTTCCCATTATGTTGGATTATTTATGATCATTTACTAGTTTGATTTGAGCACAGTGAAACTAAAAATGCCTGATATGAGCGGAGACACGAAAATTTTGACTAATCATAAATTGTCATGTGTAATATGAAGATGCAACGAGATACAATTATTGACAAACAAATATTATCAGGTGTCTTGAAGGTCTCAATCAAGATTACACAAATGGACAATAACATAATGGTTACGTGTCAAAATGATGTAATTCTTAAGTTTATAAGTTTCGAGGTAATCAAATTACGTCGTTATATGGACCTGCAAAAGGAAAATCAATCAATGTTTCTTCTAATTAAATTTGGCCACTCTTACAAATAAATAAATAAATAAATAGAGATAAGTCTAAAGTCATCATAATTCTTCCCACCCATAAGTATAAGTAGGTGTGACCCGTTAGAGAGGAGAACAAAATTGCTTACACCAAATAAGAGATCTCTGGCGGATCGAAACTTTTAATTCCCTAAAATACTCTCACATTCAAGACCTATTGACGTCTTCTCCACAAACGTTGGAGAAGATTTCTGTCGTTTGATTTAGAACAAGGTATCAATACCATGATTCAATGTTTTGAAGAGAAAAATCAGAGAATCTCTTTCTTTGACTAGTAATTCTTACAAATATTGTATTCCCTTCATTCAAACTTAACAAATTAAATTTTGTTAAAATTATTTTCTGTCTTGATTTTCAAACACAACTTGTAGAATGTATAAATTTCTAGCATGGCCATCGGACAATTTCTGTTTCTGGTCTCTTCTTTAGTAAAAACAATCAAGACTACCTCACCATGGCTAATAAGAATGACAACTTGAAGGCTCGTCAAACTAAGGCTAGAGGCTCTAAATATTTTGTTGTTGGCACTAATGGTTTGGGCTCCATGTGTCAAAGCGCTAGCATTGTTTTTAGTAACTAAAGAGTAAGGAAAAGGATATGACTCAAACACTTGCACAAGCCCCACTTTTGCCTAAACCATCCCCTGCTTTTGGTTTCTAAGATGTTTCTGTTCTTAGAAAAGCTCTCCCGTACACTTTTATGTCTCAAGAATCTGCTTCAAGTGCTCGCAAATATATGTCTATTAATTATTATACCTTAAAAATTGAATAGTAGAGATAATATTATCCAAAAGAAGTGTAAAGCTATCGTAATTTTCTCCACCCACAACCACAAATAAGGATGACCTTTTAAAGAGAAGAACACAATTGCGCACATCAAATTTTGGAGTCAAGACTTCTAAAGCTTAAAAGAACTTTCTCATTCAAATCTTATTACCATCTTATTGTCCAACTATTGTACTTGAGAACAAGTCACACTTTAAACAAATTAATATAGTTATTGATCAGATGTAGAATTTGAAGTCCATTATTTAATTTCTTATCACCTAGATTTCTTTAGATAATTATTCTTATTGACTTTGCAATTAGTCTTCCAACTTTCGGAGTTGAATTTCACAAAAATGGGTTCCATGGGAGGAGAAAAAATGGAGCGCAATTGATTAAATCTCATGACTTCAAAAAACCCATTGTGTCCTTTCATTCTCTTTTCCAAGCATTTATTCATGTAGTCCAGTTCCAATTCCTTCATGAAAACAAAGCGACTTTTACAAGTTACAAAAACTTTACATGCACCATTCCTAATTTAATCCTTTTTCCTAATAAGAAAAATGTTATTCTCCTAGAAAATTTTGTTTTACACTGAATAGATCATATTCAACCACATCTTTGGATAAAATAATTTTCTAGTTATATATATAACACTAGGCTTATAAACGCATTCTTGCTAGTTCCTTAAGTTTGTTGACACTTTTGTACAAGTTTCTGATTAGGGCCAATTGAGTTGTTCCCACTCCCATAGAGGTTCTAGACCATTAACCCTCCCCAGATTGGCCTGTGGCAGCTCAAAATGCTCTTCTCCTGAGCATGAACTCTCAGGTGAACTTGTTTTCTTCACTGTTTGAGTGGCTTGAGAACTTGTCATAGCCCCATCTCCATGAACCTGTTGGGTGACTGCTTCCCTCTGCTCCCCCCCCAATGGACGTCGATCGAACGCTCGAAAGGTTCCTGATACGACGTAAACCCGGCACAAGCTCAGTTCCTGCCTCAACTGCAACGAACGAATCGTTCACTAGTGATTAGAACTTCAAAAAATTGTGCATAAACACTATAAGAATACACCTATCTATCTATCTGTCGATATATATATTGTACCATTGGGATAGCACTGCCAAATGGGGTGGCAGCAGCTTCTTCTTCAATGGCTCTATACTCATGCATCTTCCATTTGGTTTTTCTTCCAGTAGGAGCTTTCCCTTTGTAGAAAACCATTGTTTTTTTAACTCCAATCACTCGATTATCGGATGAATAAACGTAACTGGGAGAGCCGGTGGCCTTCCAGTACCCAGAAGTCGTGGTTCGGTTAGGCCTCCCTCCGCGGGCTTCTCTTTCTTGCCTTGGAGCGAAGAAAAACCATTGCTCTGTGTCTCTGTTGCACAGCTCCCCCGCAAGTTCTGCAACAAAAACCACAAAAGCCATCAGTTTTTCAACACCCATCGGAGAGAAATGAAATTTTTTTTATTTTTATTTTATTAAAAATGCCCAAAACAACACAAGACTATAAAGAGGAAGCTAGTTCGGACTTGGAAGGTGCCATGGCTCGAGTTCGTAAAGGTCGACGACAGGGATGACACGGTTCAAGTCCTGTCGATTTCCTTCTAGCTTCTTGTGCAGATAGAATGAAACTAGCTCTTCTTCAGTCGGGTAGAAGCGATATCCCGGTGGCATTTCGTCCATTGTTGCTCTTCTTTGTGTTCTTTCTTTTCTATACACTGTAAGGCTATATGCACAAACATATATATATATATATATATATGAAAAGCTAGAGAATACGTGATTTTGTGTTTGTTTTATTGCCACTTGATTTGGGTATGAGCCATATTTATAGAGCTTTGTGAAATGTGTCTCTGGTCTTATCAGAGAGAGAGAGAGAGAGAGAGAGAGAGAGAGCGTGCGAGAGCGAAAAGGTAGTTGCCGAGTGAAAGGAGAAAAGATGGGGAGTTTTGGGATTGCTTGGAAACTTCCACGCGGTTTTGCAAAGAATTAGTAAGTTCTTGTCCAATAGTTTTGTTTATCTATATATATATATATGTATATATGCAAGATCCCATTTTGAACCGGTCAGCCTTCCCTCTTCTTCCCTGTGGTGCCAATCCAGGCTTCCTCACCTGCACCCTTGTAGCCCGACGGCTACGATCAATCATTCAACATGATCATTAATCCACATATACTTAATTTCTGAATTTGATTGGCTTAATTATTGTGGGACCAACTCATTGTCTAAGGCATTCTGTAGCTGGCGATCGATCTGCACATGTTCAAAGTAAAACCGGTTTTGATTTAACTGAATTTGAAAGTCTTTTTTCCGACCAAATGGTTGGTCCAGTGGGAGGAAACTCAAATTTTCTTGTGCAATGCTTGTGTTCGAGTTTTTATAATTATTTGTTGGGGCAAAATATACTTCTCACTCCCATAGCATGCAGTGGTATTTAAGTTTTGGCCCGATGTAGGTGCGATGGAGTTTCTCGTGAATATGTGGTTCTGTGGTGCTAATTGACAATATTTTTGGACGAATGTGTAAAGCAGCCTACCTGCATATTCATTTGATGTAACAAAAAAGTTGATAGTCTTTCTCGAGTTTACCTTCTCTTGCAATCGTGCATATATAATGAGGGTTTGTTTGGTAAGACTTCTTTTAAGTATTTTTGGCATATAAACAAAAAAAAGTCAATTTTTTTTTTCAGTTTTTTTGCTTCTTCTTTTTTTTTTTTGCTTTTTCTGCTAGTCTTAACTTGTAAAAGCAAAAAAACTAAAAAAATTTAGATTAGTTTTTACTTATAAGCCAAAAAAAAAAAAAATAAATAAAAAAACTTTATCAAACAGCTTAAATATTTCTGATTCCCCTCCTTGCCAGTGTCGATATCCCAATCGTAGTCACATGTTCTATTGAACATTTAACCCTAATTATGTGAGGTCAATACTTGATCCATGGGACGGTTCTGGATTCCTAATTAATAAGTGAAATTAAAGGTCCTTGCAGTATTTAAACAGTATAAACAATGTTTAAAAAACAAAGAAATCAAGATAAGCTTTTGCCAAAGCAACTAATGCTTTAAATGGTCGTGCTATACAATTGCTCAAACCCATTGGTTGCTTTGCCAAAATTTATCACGCAATGGGAAGGTTTCCAACCACGTCCAGTGAGGTTTGGTCCTACTATATAGTTGCTTTCCTACAGTTAAATATAGAAAAAAAACACTCTATTTAATAGGCTCTCTCATAATTTAATTGGTATACCTGTAACAATCATCAAGAATTCAACACTGCTATTTCATGTATTACGTCAAGTTTCTTCCTACCTTATAACTCCATCAGTGCTGTATTGGACATTTTTTTTTGGTACCTCGTTTGTGTAAAAAAACTCTATATTAATGGACAGTATATCAAAATTAAACTCTTTGATACAATCCAGTTTACTATATTTTTAGGTTCTTTATTGTTGGGAAGTTAGATGCCCAGTGGCAGAAATGTGCTTTAGGTGTGGGGTGCCATGGCACCCCCCATTTTTGGATTAAGCCTCATATATATTGTGTATATGTATAATATTTTGGTAAAAATTTATTTTACGGACACACCTAACAATTCAAAATCCTACCCTAATCTAATAAAATATATGTCAAATTTTTTGCATAGTAAACTGTGAACCCAACCTATGTGTTGCCTAAGAAATACTTTAAAATCCCACTATCATATTATTCTAACAAAATTTTATGTATACAAATTTTTGTATACATAAATTTTTTTTATAATAATTATATGAATAGGTAAAAATAAATATGTTATGTTTCGGCACCCCAAGATAAAATCTTGGTTCCGCCCCTGTAGATGGCCCGTCGGCTGTGAGCATAAGGAGAAAACCTAGGATGAGAACCTTGCTCAAATATGTACAGCTTTGCTCTTCAATCTCTCAGATTGTAGGCAAAGTTTTAATGGGTTCTATCTTTCTTCTCTTTTTTTTATTTTATTTTTTTTTGTGTTGGTTTTGATCCTTTCAAAAAAAATCACAAATGATCGATCAGTTTGCTTGTTCTTCATTTTTTTTTTACTTTTTTTTTAAAAGTGCATTAGTCAGCAGGCAAACAACCTTAATTAAAAGGGGTCATAGGGTGAAAGAAAGAAAGAAAAAGCAAAAACAAAGGGTACCAAAAACAAAAAGAAGAAAAGCACAGGATATATGTTTATATTTTTCAAAAGTAGTTTAAATAATCCATAAATATAAAGTTCCTTGCTGTTGAACGAAAGTAAACAATTTTTCTACTATTTCGCCTAAGCAACCTTTTCTATGTGACAATCACGATTTTTTGGAGGAATAAAGCACAATCTACATAAGGACATCCATCTATACATACATGCAAAGTGAGTATATACAAGGGCAGGATCCAGAATTTTTATCTAGTGAGGCACAGAATTTTTACGAAATTATATAGGAAATTGATTCCAATTTGACAATTAAACAGGTTTAAAGAAAATTGAAATATGATGAGAATCTTATTTAATAAGACATGAAATGGTGAATGGTAAAAATATTTTAATTTAATATGTATTATTTTAATATTAAAATACGGTACTGTGATTTGAAATTTTGAACATAAGATAAAGTGTACCATTTACTATGCCAAACAACGAGCAGTTACTGAGTTTGAGTTGGAGCAATGCAGTGCGTAGTTTGACAGTTTCAATGAGGCAAGTCATCTCCATGCAAAGTTGGCAACGGATCGGGTATAAAACAGATATTGCCTAAACATTATCTCAATCCTAATAGAAAAAATCTTTCCACACCCTATTTTATACTTGTTACGAGTTTAATTTTACAATTCTATACCCATTTAAGAGTTGAGGTGGGTTAAACCATAATATTTTTTATTTAGTACACATGCAATATTTTTTTAATCTCACATGTTTTTAAAAAATAATAATTAATTTACATAATAAGAGGTAGACAATATTTTTTTTATATAAACTTTCTATACATACTAAATGGTATTTAGATATTATAATAATATGATAAGAATATTATGTTATTTTGATATATTATTAGGTTAGGATCGAGTTTTGTTATTTTTCTCATATTTTGTCTCATACTCACTTTGAATTTTATTTTATTTTCATTATAACCCGCCCTTAACCCTGTTATTAAAATCCCATAATTTTCCTATCGTGATCGGGTGGGGCCGTAACCCGCTTCTTCATGTAAAATTGTCAGCCCTGTCTCATGTGAATCCGCCCTTGAGTGTATATATATACACGAAACGACATTTCACTAATGGGGGAATATCAGGATATGGTTTAAGGTCAAGGGGAAGTCAGGAAAACTGTCAAAGTCCCTGATCTAATCTAATGATATACTGCTAGGGAAGAAGGGGGACCAACAAGACAAAGCCATTGTCGAGAAGGACAACCAAAGTACGTGTCTTGTTAACCTTTTTCACGCGGGTAGGAAGCGGTAAACACAAAAAAAAATGGGTTGGAAAATAGATTGTTACAGAAACTCCGCGTTGCATGTCTTTTACTTATATGGAAAGCGAAAGTTTGATTTGGAAATTAATTAAAGCATCAAATTGACAATAATTTCTCCTCCTCCACAAGACTGGGTCTTGATGTTTGGGAGAGAGGTCAGCGGTGACGTCAATCCTCCAACACTTTGAAATTTATTTAATTTTTCTCCGAGAAAGTCTTTGTAGAATTTCAACATACCCATAAGCTATGTCTGCCTCTGTCTCCCTCATTGACACCTGGGTTAGAATGTGACATGTACATTAACTCAATATTTTTATATTATATTTTAATTTTAAAAGACATGCATCATAATTTAATATTTTATTTATGTAAAATTTTTTAATACTTAGTACATTAAAATTAAACTCTTCTGAAAAATTATCTATCCAACCAAATGTATGTTTATCTATCCAACCAAATGTATGTTGAAAAGTTATTTTTCTCTTTCAGTTTACATATTTGAAGTTTAACTCATATTATTTTACCTTAATTATTTAGTTCTTAAACATTTTACATTTATTCTATGTATAAAATAAAATTAAAGTTACAAAATACTCTTAAGTCCTATTAAGGGAGGGAGGGTTGAGGATATTTGGGTACCAAAATAGTATGAAAATACCTTTTACCTTTTAAAAATAACCACATGAGACGCACATAACTTTTAACTTTCAATTGTAATAGTAGAAGCTTGCAGGAGAGTAGAATTGTAACAAATTAACTACAATGACTTAATTGTTACAATTAAAAGTGAATGTCCTGAACTCGAATTTAGTGTAAAGTACAAAAGTGCTAAATGTATTTGACCCTAACTTTTTATCATCTTTTTCATACGAGCCAAACATAGCCAAAGACTTGTGTGCCTAATACGTGTGAAAAGAGGAAAAAAAAAAAATTAACCCTTTGGATCAAATCCCCTAGCCATTCCTTAGGTTTGCCTTACCGTACTAAAGGCTTGTTTAACCAAATTGTAGCACATTCGACAGTGCGTACACCGAATTACAAGTCCAAAACACAGGCGAAAAAAAAAAAAAAAAAAGAGAGAAAAAAGTATATTTCCTGTAGATCGTCTAATAGACTAAATTGCTATATATTTAGCTCCCCGTGTTGTTATGCCATGTTCATGTTTCCATTGTAGTTTTGAGAATTAATATGGTGCTTTTAATTTAATCCTAGATACCTAGAACTCCATATGTTGTTAAGCTAAAATCCTCAATCAAGCTTTTCAATTTGTAGACAAGTCAAACCACTAGTGTGTGGTAGGCCCAATTGAGGTAGCTAGCATCAGTTAGCGAGTGACCAACACTAACGACTTATGTTCGCCGAATGCTAGAATTTTCCTTACGTATAATCTCCCTCCCTTCGGGACTTCAAAGACCTCTTGCCCAATGCTACCAAGAGTGTAGTAAATTTGTGATTATCCTCTTCCTCTTTTTTTGTTGTTGTTGTTGTTGTTGCTGCTGCTACATATAGACCTTTAAGTGACTGCTAAATTGAACAGAGCCATCGTTTACATAAATCAAATAAAATGTGAACTGTGATCAAATTTCAAATCCTATACTTAGCATGAATATCAGCCAATCACATAACTACCCCTCGGATTGATTATTTGCCTTCTTATCATGTAGTAAAACAAAATCCCTCTTTTCATTGTCCCACTCTAGGGCAAAGAAATCCCCGACTCAAAAGTCGTTCATTATGTGAACGGGGATAAAAATAGTTGGTTTTGATTAAGCTAGCATTGGTCTTGACTTTTGATAAGAGCCTAGCCTTCCACCCTAGGAATTTTTTTAATATATGACAATTCTTCTAAAGAATATGATATAGGGCTTTGGGGTACTGGGATAACCCAACTATCCTTCGACTTAATCAAACAAAAGAATTACTTACAATAACTTTTGTTTACTAGTGTAGGTGGACGTGCCATACACGTGGAAAGTACTTGTAGTGAGAAACAATTAGAACATTGTGCAGTGCCATTGCCCTATGATGCCCTTTGATTATGTTTTTGAACTATTTAAATTTGCATGTGACAATACTTACCATATTGCTTAATAATTCTGGTAGAAGGACTTTCGGTCATTACATAAATATATTAATACACCGTTGTAATTCAATAGGTTTTCTCCCCCTCCGCCAAGTATTATTATCTACCAAGTGTAAAAGTACATCCTCATTCAAATAAAATTGAGGAAATACACAGCTGAAACATACCATTAGAAGAAAAAAAAAAAAAAAAAAAACAAAGAATATACTAGTATCCTTTTACCTATATCATATAGGATTCTACTGGAACTATTTACAAGGTTTATAAATCATTATCTCAAGAATGGCCACTCAATGAAATGAACTTTGTAAAGTGATTTAACAGTGTCATCAGATTCTGTCATCATTTTAAATAGTGAGAGTGATCTGATTAAGAGGAATGAAGACCACAATTGCAGAATATTCAGAAGACTTTTAACAAGGTCTTCTAGCTAGCTAGCAACAATTCACAATAGGATATCAAGGCTACTGAAACTGAGTTATATATTATAATTTTCTTTATTTCACTGACAGACTATTAATTATTGCATAAATTACTTTACAATGTGGGCTATATATCCAAGTGTTGCACCAATTATGTATTTTAAACTTTAAAATTGCATTTGAAATAATGCTATCTACGTTTCCATAAGTTGCTCCTCCTTTTATTTCCCAGATGTTTTACTGCTTTTGGGAATTTGATAGTGTTAAGGAGTTTCTTCTTGTCTTCTTCTTGTTTTTCCCCCCTCCCTCTTTGAGGGTTATATTCACTTTTCTTTTGACATCATTAAGTGCCAATGTGCCTATTTCATTCTCAACATTAAAAAGTGGAATTAAAATTTCAATAAGCTAAGTAAGAGTCAAGATTAGGTATCCTCATTTAAAGGTTAGGTTGACAAGTTTTCTGTTCCGTATCTTCCTTATGTGTCCGTTGTCTCCTATATATGTGGAATATCACTCAATATGTAGGATCTATCATTTCTCATACTCTTCTTGTCAGGCTAAATACTATTGTCTAGAATATGCGTCAGTAGTGATGTTTATTCATTTATTTTGCACGGTTGTATAAATTTATGCATATCACTGGAAAGATTGACGGTGATTGGTGCATGGTTTCCATAAGTGAGCAAAATTAATTGGCATTGCACTATTTGAGTAAGAAGAACAACTTGGGATCTCTCATAGCGAAATTTCATCTTGGTTTTCAGTTCCTAAAGCTTAAGGCAATGGAACTACTTTACATGCTGAAATTTTATGCTTCAGCTTCGTTTCAAAAGAGCCAACTACGTACCCTGGAAACACATTCCTATATGGTGACTAAATTTTAAGGATTTCTTGATTTTTCACAAAAAAATCACCTGATACCTAAAATGTACCAAGAATATACAGGAATTTGCAATGGGTATCTATCTTCTTCTCTTAAAATTTTCGTTGAACATGTGATCAACAAGAACAATGAATCCACAAAGGCATCTTTTTGTATTACCTGCGCTCATAAGTGTAGGTTTCAACACCCTGTTTCTGTAGCATGCCTCAATAATTTTGCACGAGTACTAAAAGCACCACTTCATTGGGGGCCAAGGCATACCTTGGGACGCAATCGACCAACTGAGTCCATTCATGCTGGTTCAGCGCTCTCCATTATGCTTCCTCAAGATAGGATAGCATTGCAAGACAATCACAATTATACATATTTTTGAAATGGGCAAGTCAAACCTCTAAAAATAAATTAACATTAACAAATGGGTTCATCAAAATTTGAAAGAACACCAAAATACGGGTAATGTATTGCTATATGTATCACTGACCCATCAAAAAACAAACTAAATAGAAATGTATTTCCCAAATAAGCAAGTCATGAATCCAACAAAAACAATCGTAGCAAGTGGGTTCATCAATTCAAGAGCAGTTAAACAAATACAAAATCCACTACAACACCCAATTAACTGAGTTGACATCGAAAAACAGAACAAACAAAAAATCTACAGCAATTCAATCAAAAATGTTCCGCATATATTCAAAATCTACAGCAATTCAATCAAAAAGTTAAGCCACTACATAAAGCAGAGAATTGTATTGTCTGCCTATATATATATATATAGACAAGTATGCCCCTTTTGCCTTAGAATTTGGTATATTCACCGTACCCTTCCCTATTTTGCAGTGCAGAGAAGAAAGTGAAAGGCCTGATGGAGATGAATAAACAAGAATAAAAGACTAGTTTGGGTTGCTTCGAGGAAACCCAAGTCCTCCGATAGACACACTGTTTGTATTGGTCAAAAAGATGAGTCTTATTCATTAGCAACTACCTTTATATACAAAAACCTCCAACGGTAAAATGCCAAAAAAAAAGGAAAAGATAAGAAAGACTTCAACAACTCTTATCACAAATGGCACAAGAGTCGGATTACAAGATAACTCCTACCAAACTACTGACTCACATCTACCACATCCAGCTACACGTAGACCATGATCATGTTACGTGTGTAACAGCCCTCCCCCCTTAAATTTGGCCCTTGCCCTCAAGGGCGTAATCAGGAAACTGCTGCTTCATTTGTTCAAGATCTTCCCAAGTAGCTTCAGTAGGAGAGAGACCTTGCCAATGAATTAAAATCTCTTCCTTGTTCCGCCGCATCCGATGATCTAAAATTACTTGTGGTCTAGCTGACAACTTTTCATCTTCACCCGTCACTAGGGGAAGCTGGGGTTGGACTGAGATATCTTCTCCAAGCTTCTTCTTGAGCAAGGACACATGGAAAACTGGATGGATGCGAGTCCCTACGGGCAACTCCAGCTTGTAGGCCACTGCTCCTATTTTTCTTAACACCTTGTAGGGACCATAATATTTAGGCAAGAGTTTGAGATTCCTCCTTAAGGACAAAGAAGTTTGCCTGTAAGGTTGAAGTCTTAGATAAACCCAATCACCTTCTGCAAACTCCCTCTCACTGTGATGGGAATCATATACTTTTTTTCATCCGGGCTTGAGCCTCCTGAATGTTCATCTTGAGATCCTTAACAATTCGGTCCTTGACCAATAGCTCTTGTTCCACAGCTTCCACCCTTGCTGTGCCTTGAACATAATTTAACAAGGTGGGAGGCTTGCGCCCATAAACAGCTTCAAAAGGTGTCATCTTGATTGCAGAATGCCAGCTAGTATTGTAACAGTACTCTGCCCACGTCAACCATTTAACCCAATTCTTAGGTTGAGAGCTAGTGAAACATCGCAAATACATTTCCAAAGTACGATTGACAACCTCAGGTTGACCGTCTGTTTGAGGGTGATAGGCTGAACTGAAGTTAAAATCAGTGCCATTTAAATGGAATAACTCCATCCAAAATGCACTTGTGAAGGTCGGGTCCCTATCACAAACTATTGTTCTTGGCATACCATGCAATTTGAAAATGTTTTCAAAGAAAATTTGAGCAATTCTTGTGGCTGTATAAGGATGGGAAATAGGGACGAAGTGGGCATACTTTGACAGTTGGTCAACAACTACCAATATAGTAGATTTCCCTATAGATAAAGGCAGTCCATCTATAAAATCCATGGAAATGTCTTCCCATACCTGGTAAGGAATTGGTAATGGCTGCAAAAGACTAGCAGGAGCAAGATTCTCAACTTTGTTATGCTGGCAGGTGTCACATTCCTTGATAAACTTTCTAATTTGCTGCTGCATGCCCTTCCAATAAAAGTTTGACTGAACTCTGTGAAGAGTTTTTTGAAAGCCTTCATGTGCACTGTCATGGAATTGGGCAATTATATCTTTAATTAGAGGAGAATCTTCTGCAAGATATATTTTTTCCTTGTAAAACAATATGCCATCTGTATAGCTCCAAGGACCCACGGCTTCACCTTCTTCAACTAATTGAACCAACTTTTGAAGAGTGAGATTCATCTTTGTTTCCTCTTTCACCGTCTCGACCCAATTAGGTATGGGGTGAGAAATTGCAGCAATTTCCCTTGTTTCTTCTCGCCTTGATAATGAATCAGCTACCATGTTTTCTTTGCCCCTTTTGTATTCAATGGTGAAATCGAACCCCATTAATTTATAAAGCCATCTTTGCTGGGCAGCAGTCAATATTTGTTGAGTCCATAGATATTTGAGACTCCTCTGGTCAGTTCGCACAATGAATTGATGACCTAACAAATAAGGACGCCATTTCTGCATAGCTAACACCAAAGCTAAAATTTCCTGCTCATACGTTGAAAGTAGCAAGTTCTTCCTTTGGAAGGCATGGCTATAGAAAGCAATTGGTTGTTCTTGCATTAATACTGCTCTCACTCCAGATCCCGAAGCATCACACTCCACAATGAATCTTTCCTCAAAGTTAGGAAGAGCCAAAATAGGTGCCTTTGTCATTGCCTACTTTAGTTGACGGAATGCTGCCTCAGCTGCCAATGTCCAGAGGAACGACTCCTTTTTTAGCATATTGTTCAACGGTCCTGCTATTTTCCCAAAGTTTTGGATAAACTTCCGATAGTATCCCATCAATCCCAAGAAACCGCGCATTGCCTTAGGCGTGCTAGGCTTGGGCCACTCTAGCATTGCTATAATCTTCTCAGGATCTACAACTACTCCATTTTCTGTGATGACATGGCCAAGATACTTGACTTCCTTCTGCCCAAATTGACATTTTTCTTGTTTCACAAACAACTTGCGAGATCTCAAAATAGACAGAGTAAGCTTTAAATGGTGAACATGCTCATCCCATGACTTGCTGTATATCAAAATATCATCAAAGAATACAAGAATGAATTTTCTCAAGTGTACTTGGAATACGTCGTTCATCAATGCCTGGAAGGTGGACGGTGCATTAGTGAGGCTAAACGGCATCACCAAAAATTCATAATGTCCGTGGTGTGTTCTGAAAGTTGTTTTATGAATATCCTCAGGAAGCACTCTGATTTGGTGGTATCCCGAACGTAAATCGAGCTTTGAGAAAAATTTTGCACCATTCAACTCGTCCAATAACTCATTGATCACTGGAATAGGAAACTTGTCTTTTACTGTGAGTTTGTTGAGAGAACGATAATCAATACACATTAACCAAGAACCGTCGTGCTTTCTTACCAAAATCACCGGTGAAGAATAAGGGCTGTTGCTTGGTCGAATCACCCCCGTAGAGAGCATCTCTGTAACTAGACGTTCAATAATTGACTTCTGAAAATGGGGCTATTGATAAGGCCTCACACAAGCTGGACCATTTCCTAGAATTAATGGAATCTTGTGGCTGTGTGAACGAGGAGGTGGTAGGCATGTGGGTTCCTCGAAAACATCTTTGAAATCCTCTAAGAGCGATTGCACACTGGGGTTATTAGAGGTAGTTGTGGTCATTAATTGTGGGGTTCCCATGGAATATAGTTGAACTAGCAAGCCTTGATTACTCCTCCTAGTCTCACGATTGAATTTAAGTTCCCCAATTACTTTATCTTCAAGAAAAGATAACCCTTGAAGGACCACATCTTTGCCATTGACATTGAATTTCATCTGCAACTTTGAAAAGTCCCAGATAATTGGACCAAGTGTTCGTAGCCACTGTGTACCCAATACCACGTTGTAACCTTCTAAAGGAAGCAAATAAAAATCTACAAAAAGTTGAACTCCTTGAAGATTTAACTTTACACTAGTGCACTTACCAGGGCTGAACAACCTTTCACCTGAAGCAACCACCACCTAGAAGAGGCCACCTACGACTGGCTGCATACCAACCTTTTTTGCTAAAGCCTTACTCACACAACTGTGAGTGCTCCTAGAGTCCACCAACACAGTAGTCCCCACATGCCCAATGCTTCCCTGCATGCGCATAGTTTCTAGTGCTCGCATTCCCAAAATTGCATGGAGTGATATTTCCGGCATCGCCCCAGTAACTTCATCTCCCATGGTTTCTACTTCCATAATGACATCGTTATCTTCCTCTTCCACACATGCTTCAATCACAAACAACTTTCGACATCGATGGCTAGGACTAAATTTCTCATTGCAATTATAGCATAGTCCCTTATCCCGACGTTCCTTCAATTCTGCTGGAGTCATTTTTCGAACAAGAATAGTGGGCCGATTGGCAACTGCCCACTTATTGAGTGGATCACCTCGCTTGACATCTAAACTTGTTGCTCTACGCTGAGATAGATTGCGGGCCTCATTTACAATCTTTTCAACACCCAAAAAAAAAAAAATCCAAAACGCATATCTGTTAACCCATGAACAAAACCCCAATACCCAAAGATCGAGTTTGAGTTGACATCATTGGTGCTTACATACATATATATACACACATGATCTACTTGATTTTGCTCTATGACGGATTCCACTGGGTAAATGTGGAGTTATGGGTATTGATTTTTGTGGAGTTATGGGTATCGATTTTTTTGATTTTTAGTCATTTTTGTGGTTTAGGGTTGCAAAAGTTGTTTGTGTTTTGTATTGTTTGCCCATGGATTGGTGATTGGGATGTGATGGGTTTGGAATTATAATGGTTGTTGTGAAGGTTATGGGAGGTGAGTTTGGGTGTTGCCATTTTACAGGGAAAAACATAGATGGAGTGGTGGTTGATGGTGACTAGCAGTGAATGAGTTTGTTGTGGCTTTTGTTTGGGGAATAATGGTGGTGGTCGACTCCATTGTTACTGTAAAGAGAGAAATTAAAGGGAGAATATAGAGAGAGAAAATGACAGAGACTAAAGTGATATATTATTTTATTTTAATTTAAACTTGAATAAGGGTAAAATAGTCATTAAAAGATATTATTGAGGTTTGTCAGCTTTTGTCGTTTGGTCAACTAACGGTTCATCAACTAAGGTGAGAATATATGTTAAGAAAATTAATAAAGCAAGGGAGGTTAGTACAATTTTAAAATGTTATGTGAACTTTTTGTATTTTTACAAACGTTAAAAGGAGCTCATTGTATCTTACCCATAAATGTATAGTTCTTGATTTCGTATGTGACCAGGCTGGACTTTAAACGACGTATAATTTGGGCTAAGCCCGAAATTTTCGGGCCTAAAGTTCTGTCCACGCTCAACTTAATTCATTACTAACTTAAGCGCAGCCCAAATTATGTCAGGCATAATGGGCAGGCTTTAATTTGTTGGGCCTAATTAGTTGTCCTAAAACCAAACTCAAACAAAAACATTTGGGCATTTTAAAATTTTCATTTCACTTGGAGATCCTTCAGATTTTAGGAATAATTACACTTTATCTTATTGTGGTTTGACTCAAAATTAGATGACCATTTTTTGTTTAAAAGTAAACACTTAACCCTTTTGTGGTTTAGACTTATCTGCAAAATAGATAGAAACCTTTAGATTTAAAAAAAGTTATCTTATAAGAGTATTTTTGTTATTTTATATCTTTGAATTAGAACATCAAAATGATAATTTGGTGAAATAACAAAAAATAATTCTCGAAAGACAACATTTTTTTGGCTTAAAATGACCAAATCATGTTTTTAATGTCATAATTTGGAGAGAGAAAAAATACTTTTATGACAAAATTTCCATTGAATTTAATGGTTTTCATCAATTTTGCAGATAAGTTCAAACCATAAGGGGTCATGTATTTATTTTTAAACGACAAGGAGGTCATCTAATTTTGACTCAAATTACAAAAAAATAAAATATAATTAGCCCCAAATTTTATTCCCATCGAAGTAAATTCATATTTAAGCATCAAGTGCGAAAAACACGTGGCATTACACTAACAATCATAGGAAAATTGGTGGCAACTAATCCAAGTTGAGCCTCCTTCAAATCGACTAGATTTACTTGATGAAAATGAAGCCAAGGGTCCAGTTAAGTTTTCATATGACACTGGTTATTAAGTCATTGTGGGCAGTTACATTCCCAAATTAAATAAATTGTTTTTTAATACTGTTTTTTTAGAAAATTTATATACCAGAATTATATTTTTGTAATTACGATTCATTCAACCACTAAATTCTATATAATTTTATGGTTGCATAGCATCATTATGTATACATATAGATATGAGCGAGAGAGTGATGCTCGAACTAACATATAATCCATACAAAAGACAATATTAGAGCAAGATCTATTAGTCTTTGCTCCCCAACTACACATATAACTTAGTCTGCCTCATATTACTAATCAAGGTGTTCTACCATGGGAAAGAACTTAAGCTTTACCACATCATTTTCTACACACGCAAAGCCATATAAGAGAGCTAAGACATAAATATATATATATATATATATATATATCAGGCTTCTCTCCATACATTCAGCACACTATTCATCCATAAACCTTAAAAACATCACTAGAAACCTTTATGGTATCCCAATGATGGGGAAGAAAGGAACATAGTAGCTCGACGGTGCTAGTCCCCACTCCGGCGGCAGAGGCAGATCAACGGTCAGGGACGATCCGAACTCGGCATTTCGGGCCCCACATTTGGCATCCTTCTTGGACAAGGGGCACGATGAGTAGAACTTGAGAGAAGCGTTGATGGTGTAGGAATCGGATTCGGGGGTCTTAACAGTCCTGGAGACCGTGTTCTTTCTCGAGACGTACAGCTGGCTCGGGCTCCCTACGATCTTGGCGAGGCAATTCAACGAACCAGGCGGCCGAGCGTCCGAGGGAAGCTCGGTCTCGAAAGTTCCATCTTTTCCTGTGGTTGCCATGGCTAGTTTCTTCACTTGACTGCACTTCACTAGAACCTTGATGTCTGAAACATTTGAAGAAGATGGTGACGAAATGAAATATCAGCTAACCACGTACTTAAAAGTGCTATGTTGATCACTTAACCATTAGGTCTTTGTGATTCAACGCAAATGACATTCTTTTAAAAATTTTGTTAAAAAAAATGACAGAATGATGTAGTAATTGTATTTTATAATTTAAGAGTCATTGTAATTAGTATTTTATTTTAAATTAAATGACTCTCATTTAATTCATTATTCTATAGATAAATTATTCTATAGATAAATTATGTATTACTTTTTTTATTAAATAAAAATGTTAAGAAAATTAATGAAGAGAAGTACTCTCTCTCTCTAATATTAAAATTTGATTGCTATGTTTGGATATTGAATTTGTTAAGAAAAAGAAAAATGAAATAGAAAAGCGGAAAGCACTCTCTCTGTCTCTCTCTCTCTCTCACACACACACATTAAGTTTATATCACTTTGTCTAGATCTTGGTTTATCAAAACAGAAAAAAAGAAAAGGGAAATGAAATGACCTATATGTATTCATTTTTTTAACTAAACAAAAAAAGAATATCTTTTTATAAATATATATTTATTTTCTTCTTATTTTTCTTATCCAACAAAATAAAAGCAAAGAATTTTTTCTTGTCTTTTTTTATTTATTTTATAAATTCAAGATTCAAATATAGTGTAAGAATAAAAAGTAAGACAGTGTACGTAAGAGTGAGCACAAACCAGAAAGATCGTAGCGGTGATCGCAATCGAGGCAAGCAACAGAGCCCTTCAAGACATGGCATGTTGAGAACTCAACCCTTGCAAGAACCAAAGCAACGAGGAGTGCAGTGAGAACCTGAGGATGAAGAGCCATGGAAGCAAGCAAACATGAAAGAACCAGATATAGCTGAGAGTTGACAAGAAAAGGAGGAGGCAAAGCAAACCTATATATAAATACTTGGGAGTGGTAACTAACCTGAACATAGTTAATGAAGGGCCCCAAAACCGGAGTTTGGTTGTTGGTGTCAATTGAAGAAGCACAGGTTCATAAATTTTTATTGCCCCAAGACTTTTTGGTGGGAATTTTGAAGAACTAGGGACATAATTTTATTGCCCCAAGTCCCTTGCTATAGAAATAGTAATTCTCTGAGGTTTAAATGTTTACAAGCACATCTGCATGGAAATAATTTTATCTTTACCCAATTTTCAGAAAAAATTGAACTACCCTTAGGACATCTGCTGTAATTATTTTCTCGCAAACTATCCTCCAGAGAGTACGGCTCACCATTACTGACCTAGCTCAGACCTTCCCAACCTCTATTCAATCCACTATAACACTTGGCCTGGATTTTTATGGCCCTTATGAATATCTTATCTACCACAATGCAGTATGACAAATTAGGTAATGATATACATGCCAAAAAAAGTGTACGTAATAAGGAGGTTAATTCGTTGTAGGCCTATCATTTTACAACAAAGAACTCATCGATATGACGTTAAATACTGCCCTAATTTTAAGTGTGGCATTTACATAACTTGTTAGTAATATTATTTCATCGGTTATGGTAGCATTTTCTAATCAAGAAAATAGAGTTCCATCAACTCTATCTTTAGTTCTTGGATCAGTGGAGGGAAAGCAAAAAGATAAGAAAATTAAATTAAATGAAAGAAGATAAACTCATTTATTTTATTTGATAGGGCAAAGAAAAAATGAGAATAAAACAAATACAAATTTGTCAAAAATTTTTTTTCTCATTTTCTGTCTAGCATCTATAACAAAAAAAAAAAAAAAAAAAAGATAAATGTGTATAAATACATTTTTACAAAAATTCCCGCCAAAATTGTCTGTTAATGACATTTTTAAAATTAAAAGCTATCATAATGATGAACATTTTGTTTTAAAGTAAAATACTATCGTACCATTTGGTTGTATGACATTGCCTTTCTTCTATAAGATGGTACGTGCTAGCACCCTCAACCTACTTTCTTCTACTTCAGTGTGAACAAAAATCTGGACAACCATCAATCTTCCCCACGGACCCTACGTCTTTCGAAGAATTAATATCATCAAGTTCGGGCAGTCTGCAGGAATTACTACTCATAAACGTAACCAGATTGGTGATATGCATCATTACTTGTAGATATATATTTATATATAGATTTCAATTGGACTATTCTTGATAGAGTTGAAGAACAGTACTACACCACAGCTGGTTGTTGAGAGACCCTCAAAGTGAGGGTGACGTTATTGATATTTGTCCTCTCTTGTTTCCAAGCTCCCAACCACTAAGTTGGCTCTTCACTAATTGTATCTATAGTGTATGTAGCTCTAAAATCATCCCATCATATTAAAATCTCTTCTTCAAGGTAGTTGGTCTGCTTCTGCCTCAACACAACACATTGATTGTATCGTCATCCTTTGCAGGTCCATGCTATATAATCTCCTTGTCAAATATGTCGTCCATGGCTGGGGTGCCACATCATTTCAAGATTTCAAATGTATATATATAAACACATCGGGAGGGATCTATTTACAAGTAAATAACTGTTTATACATCTCACATCTTGTAAAATTCCTTGTTAAATTTTAGATTCCCCAAAGCTTTCATATATTATATAATATTAATTTTGAGAGATACTTGAAATTTTGTAAGCATGAATATCATTAGAGGAGAAAGTAATCAACAATAGGATTTGCAAAATGTGAGTAGTGACGGATCTAGGATTTTGATTAAGGTGGGCCAAGAAAAAAAAATTTCTCTTGAAAGGTGGGTTAACACAATTTTTATTTTATTTTTCTTTATTTTATTTTTGGGGGATCAACATACTATATAGTATTCTAAATATTCAAAAATTTACGAAGATGAAAGGAAATTTAGAAACTTTGGAGAGGCCAATATACTTTATTGTATTATAAAATGTTAGGATTTTTGTTAATTGACAAATTTCGTAGACTAAAACACTTTATTTGTAATATTTTCTTATTTTCTATGTAATGTTTAGATAGATAGATGTTGCATATTATAGAGATGTTTTTATTTGGGGTAATTTGTTCAAACCAATGCTAAGAAGGAATTGAATAACATCCAGGATGTTTTGGAGCTTAAAATCAAAGATTGCCAAATTTTGCTAAGCTCCCACACCTGCCAAACCTCAGCCAAAGTGAAGAAATTAGGGTAGAGAGTTGCCAGCGAAGTTCGTTGAGCTTTCGCCCTTGCCAGACTTCAGCGAAAATCCAAAATTCCAACAAGCTAGTTTTCGCCGAGCTCTCACCTCTGCAAGATTTCGTAGGACAATTTTTGCTGAGCTTTCGCCCCAACGAAAGAAGAAAATTCTGAATAGAAAACTTCCTATTAAGCCGATTGGTTTCCAATTCCTATAAATGCTTAAAGGCTTGATCTTCTAGGGTTACCCAACCTTAAGAGATACATTGAGAGCCTCCAAGAGAGATTGTTATATCCTAGAGAGCTAAAAAAAAAAAACCCTAACCTCTCCTTGGCAAGATGAAGAACTTCAAATATTCAACAACACCAAGTGTTTTGGTGGTGCGTCAAGACGGATTTTCACGGCGTGGTGTTCGTCGTAGTTCAAGCACGGGAGAACGGTGAATTACGGATGTGCAAGTAAGCTTCTACTTCAACTTAGATTCGTGTGTTTTGAATTGGTACAGTTGAGAGTATTCGTGTGAACTGGTCGTTAATATAGTGCTTGGAGATTGAATTGGTACGTCTAGCGTTTGGTGGATTCCAACAGTGTTGTCGTGTTCAACACTCAAGCAATCACTGAAGAACCATATCGTAAGTATATTAGTACGTGATTGTGGGGTCTGGTCAATAGAAGGAAAACACGTCCGAAAGTGCTAGGATTCGTCGCCTGAAGATTGAGATATCTATCGTTGAGTTGTAAGTTGACTATCATGCATTCAGTTCTTGATCGAGATTGCTTGGCTGAATTAGGTCCCATAGTTTTTTTTTTTTTTTTTCGAGTTGGGTTTTCTCGTTAAAAACGTGTGTATGTTGTGTGATTACTCTATTACTTTTGTATGTGATTTAAATTAATATTTAATTAATTAAATTGTATAATTGACATTAATCAAGTACTCTCCAAACAAAATAAATCTAAATAATTCAAAAATTTCATACAACTTTAGGAGGTTGTGGCCTTCGCCCGGCACCCTCTGGCCGCAAGTAAATATGAGACGTACAAAACGTTATAGATGGATGTAAGAATGAAAAATCTTATATAGATGGAGCCCTCCTTTTTATATATATATATATATATATAATTCTTTAATAATATGGACACCATGCATGGCATTGACTGTACGATGTTCTGCACCTTTCATTTAGTGGTTCATAAATAACTAGCCCATATACATACATACATAATTTATATTTGTACTTGTCCTCGGAATTCTACTTGCGCTTCTCAAACATAATCTAGCTAAGTTGGCCATCAAGTTTCAGTTAGTTTCCTATTCGATTCTACACCCATTGTATACCTATTTAATAACTGCATGTAGTTGAACATTTAAATATCTAAACTTCTAAGGTTATCGATATGTACATTCATATATAAATATATGCTGCGTGTGCATATATACATTTAAATATCCATAGCAAGATCACAGAAAGACAGCTAGTGGAAATAGAGTGAGAAATGTGGAGGGATTCAAAATTTTTACACAGTAGGAACTTAAATAAACGTGTTAATACAAACGGCAATAAAAAGTAAATATTCTACACAAAATTATTAATAAAATTAAAGAATTTCCAAAAAGAGTCAAAATCTAAAATATTAAAGGCCAAAACGAGGGAATTTGCCCAAAACTCCATGTTTTGCATTTGGGTGACAGTTCTCTCGGTGTTTTATAGTGCTACTAATTGTTCATGTCACGATGGTGTGATCAACAATATATGATCACCAATGTAATTAATAATGTTGTTCAAGGCAAAGCCAAATCCAGCCGGAAAAACTAAAAATGGTGGCCTAATGAATGTGATGTACATGTGCATATATATATATATATATATAGCCAACACAAAAAATACCTTAAACCATCTCCATAAATTTATCATAAAGTATTTGGACCATTCATTAGCAGAAAATGAAATCTGATGCACTTAACGCAACAAACAGATCATGGATTACGACCATAGCATGTGTATACAGCATCGATCGATTACGACCATAGCTTTGAAAAGATTACTGAAAATAGCACTTTTTGTTTGTGTTAACTAGAGATTGAACAGAGGGGACGCTGGGAGAAGACCCATCGTTCTGAAGAATCTTGCTGCCATCGCACAAAATGTTCATGAGAATGTTGAAGCTAGCGAAGACGATAATAAAGAAGTTTCGTGCCATATACACAGATAGTTATGGATAGAAAAACAATATTGCTTGTTTAATAGCAAAGGATCGTGTTAAACTCAACAATAAGAAACCCCTCTTCTTCGATGTTGATCTCACCTAGGTGAGAACCCTAGACCCTATGTTTATTAGATTCGGAAAATTCTTTTTTCTTCTTAATGATGCTCTGCTCTATACAGGCCATGATTGTATTATGTTGCCCTTTTTTGTAGGATCTGAAAAATAAACCCGTCTTTGGGATTTTTGTTTTTCTGTCTTTTCAATTCTTCATTACTAATACACAATTCCCTGTTTTAGTGATGAATAAAAAATCCGCAATGTGACTGTTTCCCAAATTAAAATTAAGACTTGGTAAAGAAAATGAGACGTTTCTTTGGGATCTTAAAAAAATGTTCAGTACTTTTGTTTTGTTATGTTCTGTTTCTTGTTTTTTTTTACAATTTTATCTTTTCTTTTTTTATTGTACATGTTCTTTCTGTGCTTTGAAGCTCTATCATGGGGATAATTATCATGCTGAAATTTATTTTAAAATTTTCAAAAATAAAAACGTACAAATTTGTTGCTTGATTCTGTTGCGTATATAGCTGCTTTTGATCAGAGACACTCTTAGCCTACCTGTGCTCTCTTGTTTCTTGGCTTCCACCAACAAAAACAAAGCTGCCATTACAACTACTAGAAAGAACACACTGATCTTCAAGAATATGATCCATAATTGGTGGCCAAACCGATCAATGCTCGCTCAAAGTCCTTTGTCAGCACCCATGGGTACTTGGGCGCCGGAGGTGATCTTAGGGCAAGGACCATAATTTCAGGACACCCATTAAAGGGCAGAGCCATGAGAGAACTCTCATTAACATATTGAAGCAGCCACTAACCTTTCCAAGAATAGGTGTTAGTAGCACTAAAGAGTATGGAGGGACGGTGAAAATCCAAGACCCTGTAAGCAAGCTACTACTAATTGTACCAAATTCAGCTATAATCTAGAATTGGTGGCCAATTCACAGTTAGTCAGAAACATCACAGTTAGTTACTATAGAAGAAAGAATAAATAATAGACCTTTGACCACTGATGGCTTCCATTATCTAGTACATAACCATAAAGAGTTATTCTGTTTTTATTTATTTATTTTTTAGAAAAGCCAAACACCACCATATAACCCGTTGAAATGGGGAGTAAAGGTTGAGGTTATAAATAATATATACACCTAATTTCCACTGACGTGAGAACTAGCCCAAGAGGAATATGGTCCGGGCCCGAAAATGTTCAATATTCATTTTAGATATACATTCTAACCAAGATAAGAAAGAAAAATTCATCTGACAAGGCAAAGCACAAACAAAATGCCATATGCATTCTTTATTCCCCTAGCTTTTCTAGGAAAACAGCGATACCACTACACAAGTAATCTGTTCATTAGTCCTAACGTAGCAAGAAAAAAAATGGCCCAAAGCTTATTTGGATTCTCAGATATACATGTCTATCAATATTTATATGCATGTTCATTAAGCTATAATTGTCATTATATTCCGGCACTACAACATAAACCGTGAAGGAGATGAATTAAAAAGATATTAAGCATCTTACAACTTTAATTACCTCAGACGGAAAGAACTTGAAAGGGTGATCGGCATTGACGTTTACACGCACACAGTGACAGTAGTTAAACGAAAGTGGAATCTCGATGCAGAAAATTAGAGAAACAGGGTCAGACGTGCGGCACAAAACCTAGGTGCAAAAAATGCTATTTTATTTGGTATTTTTTCGTATATTTTTTTTTTCTCTAGTTTGCTTCCTGAGAATCCTTCCCAAAACCAAATTGTAGAATCCACGTATGCTGCCACATTTGCTGCCACATTAGCCAGTGAAAACTTTCGGTAGGTTTTTCTGTGCTCTCTAGCAGCGCTCTTTTCTTAATTTTGCTTAATCAATATCGTAATGGGACTATGAGAATTTGTTTTTTTTTTTTTAAAAAAAACGTCATATTGCATATACCAAAAAAAGTAGTTTTGAACTTAACAATATTGGTTTGTTCTCTCTTTGTATTCCTACTGTTCTTGGTATTCTAGTTCACAGAATCAAGAAGCAATTGTTGTCCATTGTTCATAGTTTTTTTTAGTAGAAAATGAACAGGTTTGGTGTTAAGGGGTGAATTTTATGAAAGAATGGGTCACATTTTTGTCTTCTATCAGTCTGAAGAAATTAGTCTAGTCGTGTATTGCCTAGGACTTCTATCAGTCCGACCTATAACCTTTCTGTCATGAAATGGACTATACAATGACACAAACCAAACACTGTGCATTCAATGAAAACAAATTTCTTTATATGCATATATATATATATATATATAACACTTTTTATTCACCACTAGTTTAGAGATGTGAGGATGAAAGCTAGTAGAGTTGTTGCTTTCAAGGGGATTTTAACAAAGGACATGATGGCATGATGCCGTCACCAACAGGATCAACTAAACTAGGTGACATCTTGAATGTGCTGAAAACTGTTATTGAACCACATGCAATGACATTCCCTTACCATGACTCGCTTACTAGTAGAAAGAAATTATTAGACCAACCTTATCTTGAACAATTTAGATTTTGATTCAGGAGAGAGAGAGAGAGAGAGAGAGAGAGAGAGAGAGAGAGAGAGAGAGAGAGAGAGAGAGAGAGAGAGAGAGAGAGAGAGAGAGAGAGAGAGAATTTATATATTTGGCCCATTACATTTTTGCAAGATGGAGTCAAGTTGGTGGATATTCCACCTTCAACATTACTCCCAACCTAAATATTAGGTTCCTTTATTGTTCGACAAGCAAGTTAGGGGATGAAGCAACATGACATCAATGATCCAACTCCACAAAAGCCATATAAACAAATTCCATACGTAGCAACATTTGATGTGGATTAGGCCACGTAACACCATGTGGTCTTCATCAAATGCAACCTTCCAAACTATGTTCAGTTAGCTATGCCAAGGTGAAAAAGAACCCTACAAATGAACATCAATCTTCTTAGATCAGCATTGGTAAAATTCCAATCCCATGACCCCATGGGTTTCTTATATCCCAAACAAAATTTTCCACAGGTACAAAGTAACGTTGCTTATAATAGTACGTATATAGCAAAATACGGCTACTGTGTTACATCAGCTGCAACATAGGAGATGTTTAGACATATCTTATTTTTTTTAGCTTATAGCTTAGGCTTATTTTTGAAATGCTAATGGGTTTACTCCCTAAAAAGTTACTTAAAAAAGTCACTTAAAAAAGTCGTTTATCAAACCACCACTTAAAAAAAGCAGCTTATATACTTTACACACTTTTGTTAAAGGCACTTAAAAAATTGCTTTTAGAAATTTATCTATAGCTTAAAACTTACAGGTTATAAACTGGCATCCAAACAGCCCCTATGACAATCTGATTGTGCTACTTACTCTTTAAATCAAAAGACTTGAGTCATACAGCATCGCTATTATCTCCAAGCTTCAATTTTTCATCCTTTATAGTTTGGGAGGAATGCAAGAAAATTGATTAATTAAGATTTAAAGTCTACAATTGATCTTCATGAAGACAGTTACTACAATGTTTAACAACATGGAGTACTAGAATCATATAAAGACTTGTTTGGCGGGCTTGTCTTCATGGTAACCATGAGGTCTCAAGTTTGATCTTTCCTCATGCCCTCTTGTGGTTTGCCATCATTTAGGCAGTGCATAAAGTTTAAAGGGACCCTGCATGAGCTTGAGAAAGTAGTTGGTTGAAGACCTTGACATCAAATAGCCCTAAAAAAATTTGAAACTTTAATTACCTGTCAGTAATCATTTTGAGAAAACCAGTCCTTGAAACCTGCAAAATCCAGGTTTTTCCACTGGATGCCTTTACCCTTATGCAAGGGTAAAGAACCCAATCGTGTAATGTCATTTTCAGCTCTTATAGGCAAGTTTCAAGTGAAAATTCATGAGTAGAGTTACCATGGTGTCCACAATATTCACCATGTAAGTCTCAACCTGAAGTGGTTGGTCTACTGCTCTGCAGCATGATATGTATCTTCAAGACTTCAACATTGCAAGATTGACAGACGAAACAACTTTGGAGCCCAAGAAATTCAATGCCGCAGAGTTTGGTGGTGCTTCCAAGACTTCTTCTAGCAAGAAATAATTGCCCTTTTTTTCAGTCTCATTCCATTTGGTATTCATTTGCTTCTAGTAATTCAAATCTTGTGTTGGCCCTATATGGGTTGGGAGCCTGCTGGTTGCCTATAGACTGGGCTAAGGGTCTTTAATTATCAAGAGGAAGATAGAAAAAAAAAATAGCAATAATATTGTGTTTATTACACTCCAAAAGTGTAATCCTTAATCCCTAAATAGCTTTAGTTAGTCCAATTAGATTACTTATACTCTTGTTTCATCCTAATAATACCCCCAATGATGTTTTATATGTGTTCTCTAAGTTGTTGACTTAAAAAGAAGTTGAGATGGAGCTTAAGGGGCAAAACGGTCATTTGACCGTGCGGTGAAGTAACCGTGTGAACGGTCACCAAACCGTGCGCACTGGAGTCCAAACCGTGCACATGCTTGCAGAAGAATGATTAAGCTTTAGAGAGGGGGTGTTTAGCGTACAGGCCTCCATAGGGTTTACCTTTCGCACGGTAGCTAGACCATGCGCACGGTGGATCCAATCGTGCCTACGGTTTATGGAGCCCCTGCTTTATTTTTGCCTATAAATCAGATTTTTGCTGATATAATTGGGGATCTCAGTTTTTTATATTTAATTTCTCTTAGATATAGTTAGTACTTAAGAGCATTGTGGAGGGAGAGAGTAGTATATTTCTAGTTTTCTTGCATTTTCTATTACTTTCCTTGCAAATTAATATAAGATCTTCCAATTTTATTGCACTTCTACCATGGACTCAAGTAGCTAAACACATCCTTGGATAAAATTGTAAAGACCAACCAAGGGTCTTTAAAGGATTTCAATGGAGATATATGAATCTCATTGATTTATCTTAAATTCTCTCTAATTGATCTTAATTGAGTGTAGATTTCTTACAAAACTTAGGTTCATAATCTCATTTGGCAATTTTTATACACAATTTCACAATTGGTATATGGATTGCACAAATCTATGATTTGAACCTATGACTCTTTCAATTGAACATTAATCTATTCTCAAGTAAGTATGAATCTAAGGTTTATGGTATAAATTTTTTGAATCAAGGAACTATGGAGTGATCTTTGATTTTAGTTATAAATTCATTTATTGAAACTCCTGTTGTGAATTGATTGATTGAATCAATTGTATCCAAACCTCTTTAATTGCATGTAAATCTAGGTTTAATTGCTCGATTTAGTTGTTAATTGCTTTGCATTAGTTTAGTTAACTCAATCTCTCAAACAACAAACGGCTTTTGGTTTATCTTTGGTCCAATTCCCCTACATTTTGCAATTCAATTTTGGTCAATTGAGTGTTAGTTGAGTGCTATTTCATATTGAAAGCGATCCTTGAGGAAAATCCACTACGGTACTCACTGGATTTATACTTCAATTGCACCACCCGTTCTCTTGCGGGAGCTTATCATACAACATCTTAAGGAACGATTCATGTATCAATTTCAATTTCTTCAATGTGTATTTGATATATATTCTAGCATTTGACTTGGTACTATCGAAGGGTTTGGTGGTGTACTTGAAAGATATAATCAAAAGAACTATACATGTTCGATACCCACTTTGAGCTGAGATTAGCTTGATTATAGCTCACCCTCACTTTTTATGGGGTCATTGATTTACATAGCTATGCTCAGTAGACTTCATAATCCTACTAGTCTCTAGAAATATAAGACTAAAACAAGAACTTGATCTAGATCACCTGTGAGACAATGAACAAAGCATAGGTCAATCTTCATTTATTTTTCAAATCATGTTTCAACTAACTCACTACTCGACTTGAACTCATTTTATTTTTATTATAACAATAATAATAATTATTATTGTTATTATTACATACTTAAGACTCACGCTTAGAGTGGAGTTGGTGAGTCTCAAGGCTTCCCAGCATTTAAAAAATGCCAAAAAAAATCTAATAAATGGTGAAGTGGTGAATAGATGTACACAATCTGGCCCAGGACAGGCCAAGTGCAGAGGTATGTGCCTTAGTTTCGAGCCCGATTATTCTCATTGGTGGAATATTGATAGATAGGCTTTTGGAAAAGGTATGTGATACTTCTCCCTCTTACACGACTATATCATGTTGACAAAGGAACCAAATTTTAGATTATTGCACATCTTTCCTCTGCATTTGGAGGCTCAACTAATTACTTGACCATGAATGCATGCCCCATTTCATTCTTGATCCTCTCTTCAACTTTGTCATATAAAACTGCTTGACCTATCGTTTCTCGATTCAGTATCAGTAAAAGATAGGAACCTCAGGGTAATGGTGGAAAGATCCGAAACTTACTATGCCAGATGCAAAAAATTCCTTAACCGAATGAACATGTGTAATCTTATGGATTTGGGTTGCACTGGTTCGAAACTTACTTGGACAAACGACAAAGCTGGGTTGGCAAACACCATGGAAAAGTTGGATCGGGCTATGTGTAATGAAGATTGGAGGGAACTCTTTCCAGAAGGCCTTGTGTGGAACCTTCCCAGAACCTGCTCTGACCACTCCTCTCTTATTGTTCACACCGAAGGTATGTACCCTCCTAATCCTGTTAACAGACCCTTTCGATTCAAAGCTACTTGGACCACTCACCCTGGTTTTCGAGAAGAGGTACACGAAGCTTGGAATCGAAACAATTCCTCCTTTATGTCAGCCAGAGGGTTTGGCTGACAATGCTAAACTGTGGAATAGGGAAACTTTTGGAAACATTTTTTGAAACAAAAGGTGACTTCTAGCCAGAATTGAAGGCATCCAAAAATCGTAGGGTATCAAATACTCTCATAACATTTTCCTCCTTGAAAAATACATAAAAATCAATATAATTTGATCCTTCTTCAAGAGGAACTTCTTTGGTTCCAAAATTTGAGAATGGCTTGGATTACTAATGGTGATAGGAATAGTAGTTTTTTTCTTATCTCCACCCTTGCTAGAAGAAGGAGAAATAAGATTGACTTTTTTAAAAATGATGTGGGCAATTGGGTCTCTGAGTCTGAGGGTGTGAAAGCTATCATCCTAAACTATTTTCAAAACCTTTTTTTCTAAGGAGGAACATACGCATCTCAATTATGTTAGATTAAGTACGGATGATAATGTTAAACTTAATAAGGATATCTCGGACATGGAAACTTGGATGGTTGTAAAAGGGATAAAAGCCTCCAAAGCTCCAGGTATAGATGGGATTCAAGCTCTTTTCTATCATAAGTACTAGGACATCGTTGGTCCCTCTGTTTGTAGTTTCATGAAGGATTGTTTTCTCTAAAAAAATTTTCCCCTGGATGTCAATAGAACTCTTGTATCTCTGATACCCAAGGTTGATAACCCTGAGACTGCAAAACAATTTAGACCCATTTCCTTATGTAATGTTCCTTATAAAATTTTATCTAAAGTTTTGGTTAATAAACTCAGACCCTTGCTAGATAATATTGTGGGTCCCAACCAAAGTAGTTTTATCCCTGGTAGATCCACTTGTGGCAACATTCTTATCACCCAGGAAATCATCCACACCCTCAGATTTAAGAAAGATTTTTCTAGAGGAATGATCATAAAGATCGACCTTGAAAAAGCCTATGACAGAATCTCTTAAAGCTTTATTAAAAGTACTCTTAAAGTTTTTAATTTAAATGAAGACTAGATTGAGCTTATTATGTACTGCATCACCATTGTCAAGACCTCTATTCTTTGGAATGGAGAACTGCTTCTGGAGTTTCCTCCTCGTAAAGGGTTTAGATAAGGTGACCCTCTGTCCCCTTACCTATTTGTGTTTTGTATGGAAAAACTTTCCAATCTTATTCATTATAAGGTGTCCTTCAAAGATTGGGAGGGCCTAAAAGCTTCTAGGCAAATCCCTATCATCTCTCATCTCTTCTTTGCAGATGAACTCCTTTTATTTGCCAAAGTAGATAAGAAAATTGTGAGACCATCAAAGATGTCCTAGAAGACTTCTGTGCTATGTTTGACCAGAAAATTAACCCCCAAAAGTCCAAAATATTTATCTCTCCTAATGCCAATAAAATAGAGCTCTTGCCTTGAGTTTCTATTATGGCTTTCCTGTAACCCAAGACTTGGGTAAAATATTTGGGGGTCCCTCTTTTACATAGAAGAGTCAATAGTAGCCATTATAATCGCATTATTGAGAAAATACAATAGAAACTGTCTAGTTGGAAAGCCAAAACCTTATCCCTTGCTGGTAGGGCCCCTTTGGTCCAATCGATTACCTCTACTATTCCATCATACACCATGTAAATTATGGACTGTCCCATAACTGTTTGCAACAATATTGATAAAATTAATAAAATTTTCATGTGGGGAGATACTGATAAGAACAAAAGTATCTTATTAATTAGCATACTGTTATCGATCTCGTTAATTAGGATACAATTTGCAAGAAAAAAGCCTATAGGGGCATTGGAATTAGGAAGGCTAAAAAATATAACACTACCCTGTTAACCAAACTTGGTTGGATCCTTGTTTCTAACCCTAATTCCTTATAGGGAAAAATCTTGAAAGCCAAATACTCTAAAGGCAACTCTATATCCAACTGGCCTGGTAATAAGAGCAGGGCTTCACATGCGTGGAGAAGTATTTATAGAACTAAAGAGATCCTCCTGAAGGGGATTAAATGGATTGTGGGAAATGGTGAGAAAATTCCTCTCTGGCAAGATTGGTGGTGCAGGGATAAACCCCTGGGCCTCACCCAATCCAATCCCCAATCTACCAGCCGCATTAGGGTTAATGACATTTTGGATGACGAAGGACAATAGAATATCCCTGTTATTGAAAACATGGTCTCTAACTAGCAACTTGAAAGTATCAAAGTTGTTTTCAGACCCAGGTTTGCTACTTTGCCTGATGCCCCTTAATGGAAAGGTAATACTAATGGTTTTTTCTATGTATCTTCTACTTGTGAGATGCTTAATAAGAATACTATGCCTAATGATAATTGGCAATGGTTGTGAATACTTTAACTTCCTCAAAAGCTTAAAACTTTTCTTTAGTTAGTTATGCATTGAAAACTCCTAACTAATCAAATAAGAATTGTGAGGGGAATAACTAATTATGATATTTGCCCCAGATGTAATATTTATAAGGTAGATATGGAGCATCTTCTTAGAAGTTGCAATGAAATGTCCCCCTTATGGATTGCCATTCAAGGTTTCCAATGGATTACCAAGGAGATTGCTAAGCCTTTTTTAAATTGGGTCAAAACCAATGCTATCTTTAAATCTATGTTGAACCCCGATATTTCGTGGGGTATTGCTTTTGTTGTAACTTTATGGTACATATAGAAGAGTAGGAATACTCTTGTCTTTGAAGGAGTTGCCCCAAGTATCCATGGTAATGTCAGAAGGATAATGGATCTGGCTATGCAGATATCCCAAGCCTTCAATATTTTTACGAGTTATATTGCTAAACCTATGAGACTTATTAAGTGGGATTTTCCTTATGCAGGTAGAATCAATTTGAATATCGATGACAACACTAAAGGGAATCCAGGAAAAGTAGGCTTTAGGGGCTTGTTCAAATATGAGAGTGGCAGCTGGGTGAATGGTTATACAAGCAAGCTCAGGGAGTGTACAAGCCTTGAAGCTGAACTTTGGGGAATATATAGAAGATTAACCATCATCTTTCAAAAGGGAATGACTAAAATTGATATTAAATCAGATTCCCAGGAGGCTGTAAGCCTCATTAATGAAGGAGCAAACCCAAATTGTCCATACAAGGCAATTGTTGAAGATGTCAGGTTTCTCTTTGGAAGGTACCAGTGTAACATCAAACATATTCTCCGTGAAGCCAACCAATGCGTCGATGCCTTAGCTAGTAAGGCAGTTGAGCAAGACGAAGAACTAGAGTTCCACAAAGGACCCACCCCCTACCTCAATAATATGCTGGTAGCTAATATGTTTGGAACTTCTTTTCCCAGGACTTAGTTTCTCACTTTGTTTTGTTTGCTTTTATCTTTTGATCTATTAAAAAAAAAAAAACAAGATCTGAGGATTTAAAATGAGCAGATTTATTTGTGACATTGCAGGAATAGCAACTGCAATTCTGTAGCAAAATGGTATATCTAGTCATATTCACAAACACAGATAGTTTAGACTTATTGCACTTAAAAAGTGCAATTATAACACCTTAACTTATACTTTGTTAGCTTTAGTTTAGGATTTTATATGCCTTTTTAGTTAGATTTTAGTATTAACATACTTTGTTTTGCTTTGTATAGGTTTTGAGCCTAATTTGGATCAATTTATGCACAATTTGGACTACAATGAAAAGTGTTATGAATAGTGACTGTGCGCAGGGATCAATAATGTTCGCATGGGTGAATAGTGTCTGTGTGCATGGGTGAATAGTGTGCAAATGGATGAATAATGATCATGCACACGGGTAAATAGTGTTGACATGGTGAATAATGCCGTGCACATTGTGAATAGTGCCTGCGCACGTTTTTTTGGGTCTACAAAATCGTGAGCAAGATTTAGAGGCCTGTTTTCACCATTCGAATGCCGTCCGAAACACTGTTAGAAGAACGTCCGCAAGGTGAACAATGCTGTGCGCTCGGTCGATGGCAACTCTATTTTATTTTTTTCCTATAAAAGCAGTTTTTGTACTTAGAATTGGAGATTTAAGCTTTTTGTACGTAGAAAGGGTTAAATACAGCTATATATGAGTAGTTTTAGGGATAGAAACATTTTTAATTTCATTGTAATTTCTACTCTAATAATCAAATTCAAGTAGTTTTCAAGCTTTCTTTAATTCAATTGTTAATTTCTTTATAGATTCAAGTAGTTAAGTCTTCAATTTAGTGCAATTGTGAAGGTCACTCAAATAATTCAAGGAATTCAATGGAGGTATCTCATGAATTTATTCTTTTATCTTCCCAGGTCTCTAAATCCTAGTAGTTAAATGTAGAAATCTTCAAACACTTAGATTATTGATTATGTTTGGTGATTTCAATGCATGATTCCTCAATTGTGAGTTGAATTCATATAAATCGATAGTAGTAATCTAAGACTCTCTACTAGATAATGAATCTAACATCAATTACTATGGAATCCATTTTCATTAATTGAATGTTGGATGCTTAAGAACACATAGGTTATTGACTATGTTTGATTAATTCAATGCTTAATTTCTTAATTTTGTATCTATCCTAGTCAAATCGATGGTATTAACCTATGATTTTATTATTGACTATGCATCTAATTTCAATTACTTGAGAATTATTGATTTTCAAAACTAAATCTTCTGAATCAAACTCTCTTACCGAGTGCTAGCTTGAGAATGTTAAGTGCTAGCTTTGGCTAATAGCCTATATTGGGCTCAATCATCGTGGAAAATTGACCTCGGTACTTATTGAATTATATTATGTCGCAACCACTTGCTCTTAGGTGTTACATTACTACGGCTATATAAAGTTTTGGCGTCGCTGCCGGGGATTGAAAGCGAAGGCAAACATTCAACAACCTTGGGAATTGCGCAACCGATGGATTATTTCTCTATTAACATCTACTACAATTGAGTAATCTTCGGCTTAGGCCTTGAGTAACTTCATTCTATCCTTTGTACTTGTATTAGAATTAGGATTCTTTTTTTGTATTTCCTTTTGGGTTTAGTATTGCATTAATACTTGTATTGGTGGGTTGTTAGTGGCGGTTAGGATTGTGTGCTTAGTTGCTAATTAGTGGTACATATCATATGGATATTAAAGGTTTGGTTGGCCAAATTGATTATTGAATTGGTGGTATATTATTATAGACATTGTAGGGTTTGGAAGAAAATTGGTGGTTGCAGATTGTGAATTGACTTGTTGAGGCGTGGAGTGCTAATTTATTTGTGCATTGCATAACATTATGTGTTTGTGACTTAACCGGTAGACATTTAAGAATGAACCCTAATAGCCATTCTAGTTGACTTGATAGCTCATTTTCTCACACATCGTCTCTACACATTGACATAGACACAATAGAATATCTTTCTCAACGGATTGAGAATGATGGTAATGGGAGCGTTCGTGGTGATGGTGGTGTAGAAACATCTTCTTATCAGTCCCTTAGAGACTACATTCGAGCTAATGATAATAGAGTATAAGCACCATTTTCCTGGTCTCTTACAGATTGCATGCAAGCTAATAGTCAAAGGGATCTTTTTATACCAACCTACAATCTGGAATGGTCTGCTCCCCTTAATTATAATTGGAGGAATGAGGGATCCTTCCCTCAACAATACCACACCCCATCTCATTTCCATCAAACACAAGCCCAACCTTTAGTCTATCAAACACAAACCCCACCGCAACCTTATTAAATACAAGTAGATAATGTGTATCAACCTCCTCACAATAGCCCATTAGAGGACACCGTACAACAACTCATGCAAGTACAAATTGGTGTTAACTCTAAAGTGAACAACACACTTGAACAACAAGGTAAGGCACTTGATGATATAAAGGGTCACTTGACCCTATTGATAAAAACCTTGGGTGTTCAAGTGAAGGAAGAGGTTCCCACTCAATCTCAACCCAATCCTCCTAGACAAGTGCTTAAGAGTGATTCTAATCTAACTCTCCATCATGAGCAAGATCAATCCACCTCCACTCTTAGGAGTGAGGACATCATAGATCACAACATTCTTCTCCAAGATTTCAAGTTTAGGGAAGAGACTCATAAAGGAAGTGAGAAAAGCATTGAAGATGAAAGTAGGGATGAGAAACCCAAACGAAAGGAAATCATTAAAAAAAACTTCTAAGGAGAGTGTAGAAAAGAGTGAGGAAAAGGTAGATGATGGATTCAATGAGAGAAAAGAGGAGTTAAAGAAGGTCAAAAATGAGAAGGACCATATCGCGGCCCTCTAGAAAGAACTGTTGCCCTTAGTGAGGATTTTGGTCTTTTGGATATTAGGGATGCACAAGTAAAAAAAGATATTGATGGTCTAGAGGTCATTTCAACCATGTCTATGGGTCATGAGATCCCTACTTTTCATCCTCTAACACCTAGTCCTAACATGTTGGAACCTTTAAAGTTTCATGCCCTAACATCAGAACCTAATATCCTTCACATTGGCAAGCAACTAGAGGAAGGGGAGAACAAAGACGTTCATTGAATGACTTTGATTAGCACATTGGTACATGGTCCATTGAATTCATTTACATTTTATGACCCTTTTGAGCCGTATGTACTTAATTGTTACATCCTTGAGTTCAACAAAGATGCTAAAATAGTTTGTTTTTATACTTGTTTGAACTCTTTATAAGTCTCAAGAGTGGACGTGTGAGATGATAGCAAATTTTAACTTCTTGGTATTGGGTGACCTCCTCTCCAATTTTTTGTAGTAGTAGGAGTAGGTTAGATAGTCTAGCTCTAGTTTTTATTTTTTTCTTTTCATTAGTTTTGCTTCTTAGTTAGGGGTTGTGTCTAGGCACCCTATCCTTTCTCCCGTAACCATTTCATTTCATTCCATCATTTGTTTTCATGTATTAAGGACATTGCATCATTTTAGTCGGAGAAATGAGTAATTTCATAAGTTTAATCTCTACATTTTGCTTTGTTTTGTCTCCTTAGGAAAATTTTTGATTTTTGATCTTTTTTTTAATGTTGATGGTAACTTCCTTAGTTAGAGATAAAGTTTAAATTCCATTTGTATGAGCATGTTATTTCATCACATGTATCTAAAACTCTATTATTCATAGTGTATGTTATTTTTGAGCTTCATTGTTGTATCTCTTATTATACTTCGATCTCTCTATGATTTATCGACTATTCTTAGGTATTACATTATTTGATGATCTTTCGACTATTTGGGATCTTTGGTAGAGGTTGAAGTATCTTGTGGTTTTGGCACTCTACTTTATTATCTTTAACATATCTTTTCATATTGCTTATGATGAGTTCCTTGGTATTCATGGTAGATGTGTTGATGATTCTTCTATGGGACCATAGCATAATTGTGAAATGTAATATTTGATTAGTGTACATTGAGTGTTATGCATTAATTATTTTGGGCACCAATCATGTCATATAGAATCTCATGTGCTTGCTTGTGTATTCATTATCTTATATGAGTAGAGATCTTACCTTGTAAACTTTAGAGTCATTTTTATCTTTTCAAAGTATTTACATTTACTCAAGGATAAAGTTCTTCATCCTCGTCTTTTTCAATAGATTCATTATATTTGACTTTAGTTCATATGCTACATGTTGATTAACAAAGTTGACACTTATATTCTTTTGAGATCTATTCATGCATGTTTTGGATATGATTTTAGGCCATCTTTTGTCTTTTTGAGCCACCGAGTTTCTTGTTAATTTCATTTCCTTGTAACCACTTTTTTTTTTTTAACCTTTTTAGTGTGTGATCTTGATTGAGATGTGATTGTTATTGAGATATTCCTTTTGGTTGAGAAACACAAGTTCTTCACTTATTAAAAGCTCTTGAAAAGTAAGAAGAGTTATGGTTTATTGCAAATGTAAAGAGAAAGTGAAAGATTGAAAAAGGTAGCAAAGAAAGTGCAAAAAAAGAGAGGAAAATGGAAGCAATACAAAAGAAAAGAAAAAGAAATAAAAGAAGTAAAGGGATTGGTGAATCATAAGAGGCAAGAAAGTTGTTAAATGAGAAGATTGGGAAAACCGGAAGAGTATATTCATTGATCACTACATGCCTTGATCACACATGTATTGAACCATTTTACCTTCTTCTTCTTCTTACCTCTTACTTGTTGAACTAATTGATAACCATTGAAAAGCCCTTATTGATTTAAGCATGCTTATCATAAGATCATATTTGAATATCAGTCATTACTTGTCAGATATGAGTAATTAATATTTAGTTATGGATTGTCTTTTATGAAGTTATGCCAAGTCGATACACCTTTTATATTTCGGTCTTTGTAATTGGTTTGCTCTTTTGCACTTTTATACATTTACTCTTTTCAAGAGCATTCTATTATAGAAATTATGTGCTTATTTGTTTGAGAGTATATGCGAAGTAAGAATTTGGATTGAGGCTCAAAGGTGTTGAATATGTGAGGATACCCATTTGAGCTATGTTACATGACCATATCACACACTCACTTGAACCTTGCTTTTGTGTCTTTTATGATGATCTTCTACTTGCAGGAGATGAAAGGATGTCTTTTGAGATTACTTGAGTATAATTGTGCATAATATTTATGTTCTCATGAATCTTTGATTACAAATCATTAACAGATGTTTGTGGGTATCATCAATGAAAGTTTTCACGAAACATCACTTGTTCACTAGGGGTAACCTAGGGGTTCAAAGGTTTGATGTATAGGCTAAATGCATCCATGACTCATACGAAAGTAAAGATTATCTTTTGGTTTTAATATTTTGCTAAGGACCAACCAAAAAGTAAGTTGGGGGGTGTGATTGCACTTCAAAAGTGCAATTATAAAACATTAAATTGTACTTTATTAGCTTTAGTTTAGGATTTTATATGCATTTTTAATTAGGTTTTAGTATTAATTTAGTTTGTCCATGTTTTGAGCTTAATTTAGAGCAATTTGGACACAATTCGATAACAATAAAATGTTTTGAATAGTAACTATGCGCATAGATGAATAGTGTTCGCACGGGTGAATAGTGACCTTGCGCATGGGTGAATAGTGTGCAAACAGATGAATAATGACAGTGCGTGAATAGTGTTCGCACAGTGAATAGTGTCATGCGCAAGGTGAATAGTGTTGTGTGTACGCTTTTTCAGGTCTGTGAAATCGTGAGCAAGATTTAGAGACCTATTTTCATCATCCAAAGGCCGTCCGTAGCACCATTTAGAAGATTGTGCGTAAGGTGAACAATGTCATATGCATGGTCGGGAATAGCTCTGTTTTATTTTTGCCTATAAAAGTAGTTTTTGTACTTGGAATTGGGAATCTAAGTTTTTTGTACTTAGATAGCATTAAATATAGCTATATAGGAGTAGTTTTAGGGATATAAACACTTTCAATTTTATTGTAATTTCTACTCTAGTAATCAAATTCAAGTAGTTTTCAAGTTTTCTTCAATTCAATTGTCAATTTTTCTATGAATTCAAGTAGCTAAGTCTTCAATTTGGTGCAATTGTGAAGGTCATTCAAATAATTCAAGGAATTCAGTGGAGGTATCTCATGAATTCATTGCTTTATATTCCTAGATCTTTAATTCCTAGTAATTGAATGTAAAAATCTTCAAACACTTAGATTATTGATTATGTTTGGTGGTTTCAATGCATGATTCCTCAATTGTGAGTTGAATTCATATAAATCGATAGTAGTAATCTAAGACTCTCTACTAGATAATGAATCTAACATCAATTACTATGGAATCCATTTTCATTAATTGAATGTTGGATGCTTAAGAACACCTAGGTTATTATTGACTATGTTTGATTAATTCAATACTTTATTCCCTAATTTTGTATTGATCCTAGTCAAATCAATAGTATTAACCTATGATTATACCATTAACTATGAATATAATTTCAATTGCTTGATAATTGTTGGTTTTTAAAGCTAAATTTTTCAAATCAAACTCTCTTGATTGTAGGGTTTGATTTGATTTATAAACTGTCAGAGATTTATACTAAAAGACATGCTTTGTGTAATGACTTTAGTATTTATTAATAAATTAGTTATTGCATTTTAATGAGAATCTATGTGAGCAATATTTGCCTTGCATTATTTATTTAATGATTATGCATGTGTGTCTTTTATTCTATATAGTAGATGATTTGGTGTGTAGAGTACGGTTTACATATGGAAGATTAGATCGTCGGTTCTTATGGAATATAAACTTATTGTTCATAATCTTAGATGGAATTAGACACACCATTAGTAGGACTGTAGTACAAAATTTTAATAGATCTGTCTTGACTATGGGGCATGGTATAGTTCCAACTCCTTGCATTAGTACATTTTATGTGTATTTAACATGACCGTGTTGAGGTACTTATTTTTATACCTACTATATAAAATAATTAATACCTCATGATTATTATGAGTGTTTATGCTCTTAATCCTAATCTAATAAATAGACACGTGCATGTAGTGTTTATTGTTTTGATTCACAGAAGAGTGAGATTTTTTGTAGGTCAATAAACTCAATGAGTTAGACAATAACATTACATGCATGATGAATATTAATTATTGATGGAATTTACGTCCCGGTATAGAGATCGATGATAACCCTTGAGGAAACTTATAAGTTTTGATTATTTCAAACCCTGTAAGTAATTTATGAATCTAATATATCAAGTAAGCTAAGTGAAAGGTCTTAAAGAATTAAATAAGTCTATTAAATTTAATTATCAGTAATTTAATTTAATAGAGGGGTATCTGTGATCTTAACGTGAAAAAAAAAGCATTTAATGATATGAAGCTTAAAATATAATTTGTAGTATGACAGGGAGTGCAATTATAATTCATTTGTAGTATAAATTATAATTTACGTTAATAAGGATTAATCCTAGTTGGATTAGGAATCTTTATTTACGTAGGAAGCCCTCATACTAATCTTATAATCCCTATTATAGCCTCTATATATATGCACTTTGAGAGCAGATAAGGTTACACTTACTTATAATTGAGAGGTACACATTTTTATAAGCGAAAAAAAACCCTAGCAGCTGTGAGTCCACTCTCTCTAGAGTAAAGCGTGTATGAGAGATACAACATAAGTTCGAAGATTGAGTTCGAGCAATTGATTCGTGCTTGTTGCTGTTGTTTGCTGTTTAAGATCAAAGCAAAAGGTTTTCAAAGTTCATATCTGCTGCTATTTAGGATCAAATTAGAGAGATCTTGAAGGTATAGAGGTTTTCAAAGTTTATATCTGTTACTATTCAGAATCAAACCATAGAAATCTTGAAGGTATGATTCTAGTCATGTACATTAGTCTCTATTAATTAGATCAGAATTTTTAGTGTTATGCGTATGCACTACAGCCGAGTCGTGAAAAATTTTACAGTCTTTAACATAAACGTTGTTGAAATCTTTGGATGAATTGAATGATTGAATCAATTGAATTCAATTCATTTTACAATTTGTTAATCTAGCTTTCATTTACTTCGTTCTAGTTTAAACAACAAACCTTTTCAAACCAAATCATTTTTTACTTTCTCTTTTTAAAGAAGCATTTTACCAAATTACATGAGTCTTGAGAGTGTTGAGTGCTAGCTTTGGCAAATAGCCTATATTGGGCTCAACACTCGTGAAAAATCAACATCGGTACTTATCGAATTATACTACATCATGGCGACCTGCTCTTTAGTGTTACATTGCTACGGCCGTGTCATAGACTACATCATCAGCCCAAAATGATTAACTAAGTAATAGAGGCCACCTTCCATTCAAAGCCAAAAGCTATCCTAGCATGTGCTTCAAAGTTATAATTAGTGGTTATAGAAGAAAACAGGAGAGAGAGAGAGAGAGAGAGAGAGAGAGAGAGAGAGAGAGAGAGAGAGAAGGGGGGGGGGGGGGTTTACAATTCGTAGTCCTGACTCCTGAGCATTTAAAGGATCCATTATACAAGCATCAGTATGGTGGATGCAACAATAGTTTCTAGGAATGCTTTATATGTTAAAAAATATAGAAATAAAAACTATATATACATAAAAGAAAAGAATAAGAGAAAGGGGGCATATTGAACCTTACCCTAATCCTTTCCAAACTACCATATAAAAGTGCAGGGTACCAATGTCTTCCCAAAATTCTCAATTTTGTGTATGAGACCTCTGAGCATTCCCAGAGGGAAAAACTTTGTCAGTAATCAGGCTTATGCCCAAATCTAGCCACTTCTGAAACCATTTTATCAAGAATCTTCCCCCAGCTCATGTAGTCATCACCAATGAAAAAGGACGTTGTCGAGGAAGGTCGTATGGAGAGTCCATATTTGTGTTTCGAACCCATGACACTCTGGTTGTAATGGAGCAACCGTACCATTGGGCCAATGTCTGCAATCATTACCAATCCAAGGTGGCTAAAAAATAAAGCGCCAGTGATGCACTAATTTCCTGTAAAAAATTCAGTAAAGGAGTAACCTCACTCGCCTCAACAAGCATCTTCTCAGCAAAGATTCTGCCAATCATAATGCTCTTCCATCTATTATGATCGGTTGTTCGTCCGTCTTTATGTTCATCAATAGTAGAACTCTTAAGTAGAGTTATACTATTGCATTAAACCCAACAAAATTCATGTAATGGAGAACATATACCTCAATCCACAAAGTTCACATCCTGAGTTTAATCACTTGTAAATAATGTGATTGAAACCCGCTAGTGTGCAGTTGTGATGCAGTAATAACTCAGAAAGTTAAGATCGAATTTACAGGGAACGATTAACAAAATATGCAAAGTTGGAACTAAAAATTCACCTACGGTAAAAGATAAATTCACCCATGATAAAAGAGTAGATACCGACTAAGTTGGGCTAAATACTATAGTATTGCAAGGGCTTCAGTTAGAACCTAAACCAACTTGTTTGAATTCCAGCAAGAATAATATCACTGAGATCTGGACAATTGGTGCAGAAAAATAGTAAGCAAAAGAAAAATATTTTGCTTTGAAAGGTTTGATGATTATGGAACTAGACTTTAAATAACTAAAATGATCTTCAATCCAATTGATCAGACCACTCAATTCATTCGAAATATCAATAAAGGTTTTGTAACTCAAATCATTGGCTTCATCTTGAGCCTTTGATTTGAAAAA
Source organism: Euryodendron excelsum (assembly GCA_033060915.1). Taxonomy (NCBI): domain Eukaryota; kingdom Viridiplantae; phylum Streptophyta; class Magnoliopsida; order Ericales; family Pentaphylacaceae; genus Euryodendron; species Euryodendron excelsum. Next base: position 22,953,870 of record CM065380.1, on the reverse strand, counting down.
TTTAGTAATAAAAATATAATGTTAATAATAATTAAATCTAAAATAGCAAAATTAACGCCATAAATTTATACCATCGATTTGTATATACCAATTGTTTTGTCAAAGCGAAAAATATTACAAACATAGTCAAGAATCTAAGTTTTCTTAAAAGATCTAGAATTTAATTACCAGAAAATACCAATTACCTCTATTGATATCCCAAGATCCTCAGATAATCTTCACAATTGGCTCCAAGAATAAAATTAACTACTTATAATATTGAAGAGACTTGACTTGTAAAAAAAAACACTTCATAAATAATTAAAAGCTCTTATATATATAAATCTCTCTTGCCTTCTCTCAAGCTCTCTCTCTTACCTCTCTTGGTGTTGCTATTTATAGACTTACAAGATAAAATCATTCATTCCCTACAATGATGCGTTATGTTTTTTAATTATTAACTTCTTTTATCTTCTTTCTATGTCAATTGTCATATTTTTGTGTGAATTGCCATCTCTCCATGTTAATTTTTATGTGAATTGTCTTCTTTACATGTCAATTGTCATATTTCCATGTCAATTTCTATATTTCCATGAGAATTTTCATGTGAATTTGCTCCTTTTATCCAAAAAAATAAAACATGTCTTACTTGTTTTGGTAGAGTTGTTAGAAAATGGATGTTTGCCCATATGGGTGGGCTCCTATTAATAAAGACTCCTTTCTTTCCATGTGGGTTTGCTTTCTCTTTTATCTAAAGGCCTACAAAATGCTCAACAAAATTTATTAGGATTAAAAGTAAATTAATTAAAACTATTTATAAGTATTTTAATGCTAACAAACATAAATTAGGAACTTGTAATTATATTTTTACAATGTAATCACACCCCCTAACTTACTTTTTGCTTGTCTCTAGCAAAATAAATAATCACACTTAAAAAAATATACTCCACTTTCATAGGATCACGGGTGCATTTAATATATGCACGAAGTCTTTAAACCCCTAAGTTACCTTTAGTGGACAAGTGGTGTCTCGTGAGAGTTTCCAATGATGGTACCCACAAACATTAAAATGGACCTGTGACTGAGGATTATAAGGATAAAGTATGACATATATCAAAACACAAACATATTCTGTCTATCCTACTCTTTAATACATAAGCAAAATAATGTCTTAGAACAACATATGAGAGGCTTTTGTGTGTGTGTGAACATTACAAGATAAGAAAAGTATTACAACATAAAAAATACGGGTACATCCTTTAAGTTTTGATACAATCTCATTGGATATTTTCTCAAAAGTAAGAAAGAATATAAGCATCTCACATAGGTTGTCCTTACAAAAGAGTAAATATAATGTAAAATTAAAAGAGACAACCATAAAGAAATAACGTGAATTTATAAAGTGAGAGACGACTTAATATAGTTCTATGAAAGAATTCTCAATGTTAAAATCATACAAACAATTGATAAGTGAATTTTATAAGCAGTGAATGAGTAAGCAATGTACACCTTAAATCCGTGAGAACTTTGTTCAGGTTGTAACTTGGCCATGAGGTTTTAAGGTAGAGAGAAAGAAAATGATAAAAGGCTCAAAACATGTGTGATCAAGACATGAATTGATTAATGAATAAAGATTTTCAATTTTTCAATTTCAATTGATTTTTTTTTTTCAACAAACAACCTCTTCTTCTGCTTCTTTCTTTTTATTCTTTTTATTCCCCTTTTTCATTTTTTTTCTTTCTTCCATTGCTAATTACTTTTACTTTCATTTTGTAAATAAAACACTTCATTTCTGAATTCAACTTGCACAAGTGAAGATACTTGTGTGTGTGTGTGTTTTTTTTAACGATGTAACTTTAGTAATGATATATGTAACAAGAGACAAAGAAATAAGCTTAAAGATGGTTTCAAGAGAATTGTATCGAGAAAGAAATATGTGGCTCAAAAGATCAAAAATTTTCTTAATTCATTTTTGAAAGTGCACAACAGCTTAAAGTTCTAAGAATTCAACATATTCAATTACCATAGTAATTCAAACAATTGGGTCAAAAACAAGTGTAAGCACCCTATTTTTACTTGCTTGGCAATCTTTAACCTGACCGAACTCCTTTCAAAACTCTGTAAGCACATTCAAGCCCAAATCAACTTTCAAACCCCTATCCAATTAGTCAACCGCATCTCAGGCCTGCTGGGTCCAATAGAAGCCTAATAACCAAACCTACCCCTTGGACCTCTAGGCATGTTTTGAGAAAGTTCAAAATCTCTTAAAACGGTAAGTCCACCTTTCTAAAGTGTTACTAAGTAGTTAGGCATACTCCGCATGCCATTTTGTCGGATTTCAATCCTAGTTTGGCTAACTCCGGTCAAAATGACCATTTTGCCCCTAAACGCCCCAACACCGCACAAATCCCACCGAACAGTGAAAAACTCTCCTAAGATCATCCCTGAATGAACCAGCACGCTTAACATAACACTCCAATCCATTTCTGACCATTTCCAATCAAACCTGGCTAAAATGACCATTTTGCCCCTAACAACCCGAATGCGCCCCGAAACAACACCGGTTCTAGAATATTGAACGGTGGGTCTTGTTATACACTCCTGTTTAACCTAAGGAGGGCCTTACGACACTAAACACCCTTGAGTCAATAAAAGTTTCCCAGAGCGTCTCGCAGTTGCTCTGCCAAAATTGCTTTTTTTCCCAATTCCCTAGTTACAACGCACCGTTAAACGACTTGAGAAATGCGTAAACTGGGGAATTCTTGAAAGCTCGTTCATTGGTTTTTCCATCGATACGGCTTGATCGGATAGATAGCTCCCCGAAGTCCCTTATCGCGTGACTCGAAAACTACTACTTTCAACCACCCCTGGAGCGTCTTGCAGATATTCCGCTAAGATTGACTCTTTCTCCGATTCTCTGATTGTAACGCACTGTCAAACGACTTGAGAAATACATAAATTAGGAAATTCCTGAAAGTAATTCCAGAGCACTTTCCATCGGTACGGTCCGATCGGAGAGATCGTTTCTCAAAGGCCTCGATCATACGGTACAAAAACAACTACTTTTGAACCCTCGCAGAGCGTATCACAGTGCTTCACAGAGATGCGATTTCATGCACACTTCCCGAGATGATATCTCACACTTTCGAACACCGTTCAAACTTTTTAAAAACTCAGAAGTTCATGAGAAACCCTAGGAGAACACCGTGGATGCAACCGATTTCTCTGAAACCTTCCCGGTTGGCTCAATTATTGAGGCAAAGTTTAAACGAACACTCCTAGTAACGGAACGTGTGCTACATGTGCCCAGATTTTGATCAGATCGACCAAACTTCAATTAACCGTTAATATTTAGCCAGTACAATGGGTGCCCCGTGGTATTCTGCCAATGGAATAGTACCGGTGCATGTAACACATGCGCGCATGTCCTACATGCGGCAGTGTTTGAAATTTTGTCTATAAATATAGGCCCCTCCTTTGCATATTCCAGAATCAAAAATTGATGCGAAGCTCTGCTGAAACTGCTCCAGAACCTTAAATTTCTATATACTTTTCACTCCTCCAACACTTAGGCTAGATTCCACCTCCCCCTAACCCATACACTTCACCTACATAGCCCTATACACCAATAAACTCCTCTTTCCAACCCCTCAAACCTACTTGAAGTCATCTAAGTTCAAGTCAAGGCATCCATAGAGGATTACAAGTGTATTGAAGGCAAAATGTGGTATTTCTTTTACATTTTTGTATTCCCCCACTCTTCTCTTCTCCTTTCTAACCTACTTAGGCTATTCTCTATTTTAATCCCTATCTTCAACCCCTCTTTCTTGCATGCTTGAAGTCAAGGGCGTTCTTAGTTCATGTCTAGAGGAAAATTAATGGGAGCCACCGTGTAGGGGGATCTCTTACTAGCCTACTTTAAGATGGTATGGCCTAGGAGCCCCTTGATTATGTAGTGTAGCCTAAAGTCATGTATGTATTCATGACCCCCTTGCATTTTGCTATCTTGATCATATCTTGTGTGCTTGGCTTCATTTTCATGTTTATAACTATGTTCTACAAAGCTTGCATTATCCTTATTGCCATGCCACTTTCAAGCTTCATTTTCCTTTCAAAAGGGTTCTAAGAGAGTTGGCCCCTTGAAAATTAGGATGAGACCTTAGAAATTATGCCTTAGAAAATCCCCAATTAACCCCTAACTTCTCACTTTTGCATCATTGTATTCCAACTTGCATACAAATGATTTTCAAACTCTCTACTTCCCAAGGTTTCCATTCTTTCAAGTTTAGCGGTTGAAATGGCTTATGGAACCCTCTCTTGAGTAGTTTCCCTTTTATATTGGTCATAGGAGCCCTAAATTGTTAGAATGATTCCCTTCTCTTTTTATTCTTGCACATAAGTGGCTTTCAAACTCTTTGATTTCTAAGATTTCCATTCTCTCAAATTTAGTGGTTGGAATGGCCCCATAGGAACCCTAATTTGTTGGAATGATTTTTTTAAAAAATGGTTTTCAAAACCTTTTTCTTAAAAATGATTTTCAAAGATTTATTCTCTCCATCTTTGCATTAAAAATGGTTTTTCAAAAGTCGTTATCATTATGTTGACTCTTGAAATCCCTACTCTTGCCAAGACAGGTTATAATGGCCCTAAGAAAACCTTATTTGGAATGGTTTTCAAGCACCAACTATATAAATCATACTCTTGGCTAGAGTCAAATTTTCATAGAAATGATCTTCAAAAGGGTTATCTACCAAAGTCCTTTACATAACATGATTTGTTTTCTAGAACTCTTTTAAAAAATGTATAAAACTACCTTCCAAAACCATCTTCCAATCCAATCCTAGGTTAACTTGACCCTAGTTGTCCAACCCTTGGTTAACCTAACCTAAGTTAGTTAACCCTAGGTCACCTTAACCTTAGGTTAACCCAATTTTAGTTTGTTAACCTTAGACCACCTTGACTCTAGGTTAACCTAATCCAAGTTAGTCAACCATAGGTCACCCATAACCTTAGGCCAACCCAACCTAGGTTAGTATATTTCAAGGTTTCAACTCATGAACCTATTTTTAAAGGTTCTTCCTATTTAAAACTACTCCCATAGCTCATTTTTTCAAAATCTCCTACTCTCTTGAGATTTCAAAAACCGACTTGATAACCTTTTCAAACACTCCTACACTCTACCTTTAAAAACGTTTTAAAAAACTCACAATCTTAATGTATCCCTACCTCTTCTATGATTAGGGATTCCAAAGGAAGGTGATATATCAAGAACAACCTCTAAGGTTATCCATATTAGAGTTCCAAAGTCCTAGGCGTTTTCAAAAACCACTTTCGAAAACTTCTCAAAGACCAATTCACTACAACATTCCAAAACCATACCTCCAAAGTTTTCAAAACAATACTTCAAAACATTTTCAAAACTCTCTTGAACATTTCAAAACCATCTTTTGAGATTTCAAAGTTCAATTTCAAAACACTCCACTCTTTGATTTCAAATCAAAACTCTCAAGTTCTCTCTTTCCAAAGACCACAAAGTGTCTTCAAACTTTTCCTAAGACCCTAAAATGTCTTCAAAACTTTCCAAAGGCCCTAATGCGTCTATTTTCTATCGGACTCTTGCCCAAACTACAAATGACCTGATTCTCGCCTAATGAGATACGTAGACAACCTAAAATGGCGCGGTCATAACTTCTATTTCAACTCTAATTCCCTTTTCAATAATTACAATCAATTCAAAGTTTTTATTTCAAACTCCTTCAAAACTCACATGCTTTCAAACTTCTTCCAAAACTTGCATCATGCATCATTCATCCGAACAGTGATGACTTAACCCCGTTTTCAAAATCCTAAAGTGGATATTAAGTGAATAATGATAACCGATTATTCTAGTGAGTAAACAAAGGGTGATTAGACATGTAGGTACCGAAAGGGCGGGATAGGGTAATGATCTTAGGATATCTTCCTTATACGTAATCAACCCCTGGACCATAGATTTCTGCCTTCGAAAGACCAAAATGGAGTTATTTTGAAAAATTGCTTAAATTTTTTCAAAGGTTGCCAAACAACCTATCTTTTTAAAAACCCTCTCTTGAGGGAGCTTTTAAAATCTTTTTCAAAAATTCTAAGTTTAATCTTCGAATTAATACTTAATTTTAGGTGCCCTAACTCACCTAAATCAAGTTAGGTGACGACTTCTATTTTTTTAAAAAGCCCTTAATCAAATCAATTTCAATTCAAATCTAGTCGCACTCGTCCTCCTAGTAGGATGAGTTCTAATAACAGAGTTCCGTGCTTTGTTTTCGAGCCGAAAGGACTTGGACTAAAAAACCGGGGCCCGACAACAAGTATAATAGAGTCATTGAATGAGTGATGTAGAAAAAATTTATCAAGAGTAGATGTAAACACTCCGAAAGGCGTGATTGACTTTAAAGTTCACTTGGTGGAAATCTTCTCTTTTATAAGGATGAAATTATACAATATATAAAAATACTAAATTTATCATGATATAATAATCAATGATATCAAATATCCTCTTTTTATGCGTTAAGATAAAATCTTGCAATTGTATTAAAAAGAAATAATAAAATAAAAATTGTGTTAAAGTGAATAAAAGCATGTGTTAGACAAGTTTTCAAATTTTACCTTTGCATTTCACATTAAACTGTACGAAATTATAAAAGATACACAAATTTATATATATATATATATATCACAAATGCATTAAGAGGGTTGAAGTTGTGCACCTTAGCCTTGTGAATGATGATTTTCTTATTATTTGTTTTTTTTGTTAAAATATATAAAACATTTGCAAAATAACTGTTAGTCGTATTTACAGATAAACATAAGCACAAAAAATAAGTACTCACAACCTAACACACCCTAAGAGGAATAATTATTATAAAATCAAGCCGGACTTTTGACATCAAAATCAAGATAGTCTACCGTTCTGGTGATTATAAGGCGTCTCAATGCCTTAATATCTACTCGCCCTTTAATAATATCTAGGTAAATCATTTGATTCCCCGACATTAGTCGGTTACTCCCTTTGCAATTTTTATCTACACACGTGTGTCTAACACAATGGTGACACCTATTTAGTACATTTGCTCTTCTCTTGCAGGCCAGAGTACTACAACCAGTTAGAGATTAAGATTGTTCCTCTTGGTGTTCAACTGTCCTCACTATTTTTGCACGACGAATTATCTCGCCCAAGATATTAAATGGAAATATCTGATAGATGTAATATGCAAATGTAAGCACTTGACCATCTATATACAAAGTCATAACACAATTACTAGTTAAAGACATAACTCTATCCAGTTCTTTAACGTTTGCTAGTCATAAAGATAAAACTATAGAAAATAACAACACAAAATCAAAAAAACGAAAGTGTTCCCCCCCCCCCCCAAACAAAAAACAAACCTAGAGAAGTGTCACGTCTCGAGGCATAGAAGGGAACAAGGGGAGGGGAGGGGGGGAAGCAATAAACACAGGAGGGGAACAAGGTAGTCCCCCCAACCAAAGATAAATTATCTACCAAATTATATTAAACTATCTTAACTGTACAAATCACAGGGTGTTGCTTCTATTCAAGCAAGACAGATCTATGAGATCCACACTTTCAATGAAACTTGCAAAATTCTCAAGGTAGAGCTTCAATCGATGCCCATTGACTTTGAAAACATTCCCATTATTGAAATTTTTAACTTCTATGGGCCCATATGGTAATATGTCCCTAACAATGTAAGGTCCTGACCATCTATTTTGAAGTTTACCCAGAAACAAGTATAACTGGAAATTCTAGAGCAAGATCTTTTGACCAATGAAAAAAGATTTTCTACGAATATGTTGGTCATGAAGGAATTTCATCTTCGCCTTAGAGATCTTAGTATTCTCATAGACTTTGAAAATATTCCCATTACTTGGATTTTTAACTTCTATGGCCCCATATGGTGATATGTCCCTAACAATGTAAGGTCCCGACCATCTACTTTGAAACTTACCCAAAAACAAGTGTAATCGGGAATTGTAGAGCAAGACCTTTTGACCAATCAAAAACGATTTTCTACGAATGTGTTGGTCATGAAGGAATTTCATCTTTGCCTTAGAGATCTTAGCATTCTCATAGACATCATTACGAAGATCTTCTAACTCGTTGAGTTACAACTTCTTATTTTGGCCTGCCTTATGAATGTTCTCATTAAATTAGCGAATGGCCTAATAAGCTTTGTGTTCAATTTCAACCAGAAGGTAGTAAGCCTTTCCGTACACAAGTCTATAAAAAGAGGAACCTATAATGGTCTTATAAGCAGTCGAATAAGGCCATAAAGCGTCCACTAACCTTAAAGACCAATTGTTTTGGTTAAGGTTAACAGTTTTCTCAAGAATTTACTTAATCTCCCCATTAGCTAATTCAACTTGGCCACTAGTTTGGGGATGATAAGTTGTACTAATCTTATGAACAACCCCATATTTTCTCATTAACAATCAAACAGGTCTATTGTAGAAAATAAGAACCACCATCGCTAATGATAGTACATGGCATACCAAATCATAGAAAGATATGTTCTTTTAAGAACTGGACCACCATATGGTGATCATTGGTGCGAGAGGCAATGGCCTCAGCCCATTTAGACACATAGTCTATGGTCACAAGAATGTAAAAGTAACCAAACAAAATTAGGAAAGGGCCGTAAAATTAATACCCCAATAATTAAACATCTAGAGAACCATAATGGGGCTTAGAGGCATCATGTGCCTCCTCGAAAGACTCCCTAAATGTTGACACCTATCACATGACATACAAAAGATATGAACATCTTTAAACAAAATAGGCCAATAAAAATCGCTTTGTAAAATCTTTGCAGCTATTTTGCGTGAAGAAAAGTGTCTACCACACGCTTGTGAGTGACAAAACTCTATAACACTTTGAATTTCATCATTGGGAAGACACCGACGAATCATTTGATCAGGACAGTACTTAAACAAGTATGGATCATCCTATGAAAAATATCTCACATTTCTAAAGAATTTCTTTCTATTAAGACTGGACCAATGTGAGGGAATCTTACTGGTAGTCAAAAAGTTGACTATATTCGCATACCAAGGAGTGGTAGCGTGTGACAATGCTTGCACCTGAAAAAGATGCTCATTTAGAAAGTATTCATTAATGGGAAAGGAGTCTTGGGCGTTCCCATCAGTAGGGAGCCTCGAAAGATGGTTGGCTAATACATTCTCTACTTAGTTTAAATCCTAGTAGGAACTAGTCCATTGAACTCATTTTTCACCACCGTTATGCCTGATTTCTTGGGCACTACTTGGGTTGTACTAACCCACTTAGAGTCAGAGATGGGATAAATAATACCTGCATCGAGAAGCTTCAATATTTCTCCTCTCACAACCTCCTTTATATTTAGGTTTAAGCATCTTTGCATTTGACGCACAGGCTTAGACTCTTCTTAAAGTGTATACGGTGAGTACACATAAGAAGACTAATACCGTGAAAGTCTGCTATAGTCCAAACTAAGGCCTTTGTATAGGATTTAAGCACTCTCATTAAAGATTCATCTTTGCCTTCAGGTAGGCTAGAGGAAATAACAATTGGTTAAGATTCACCTTCACCCAAAAAATACATACTTTAAGGTGGATGGCAAAAGATTTCTTTCTGGAATGGGTGGTTGTTGCTCAAAAGGGATCAGTTTAATAGCACTAGGGATCAGAGACTCAAATAACGAGGTCTAGTGACCCACTTGTATACATTGCTTACCTTATATCCCTCTAATAGTTGGGTCCCCCACACTGGCACAGTAATTCTCCATCTGGTAGTGAGGCTTACTCAAAACTAGAACCTTCTTTAAAGAATTCTCGAAAAACTCATGCTCATAGTGCTCTTAGATAATAGACTTAATAAAGTCTATTTCTTTGATGTCCTCGCACTCTCCCATTTGTTTACCCATCATAAAGATATTCATCTTTAAGGTCATATTCCTGAATGACAGTTTCAACAATCCATCCCTACAATGAATAATAACATTGGCAGTTGTTAGGAAAGGTCGTTCTAAAATGACGGGAATATGTTGTTTAGCATTAGCAGCCTCAACAGGTTGGGTATCTAACACAATGAAATCCACGAGATAGTAGACATTGTCTACTTGAATGAGCACATTCTCAATAATACCTCTAGGAACTTTGATAGATCGATCAGCTAACTCCAAAGTTACCCGAGTAGGGCTCAACTTTCCTAGCCCTAGTTCTTTAAAGACTGAGTAAGGAAGAAGATTAACACTAGATCCTAGGTCAAGCAGAGCACGATCAATTCTATGTCCCCTAATTGTACACGAAAGAGTAGGACAACCAGGGTCCTTATATTTCGGCACAGTTTTACATTGTAAAATGGTACTCTGACTCTTATTCATCAGAGTCGTCCCTCTGACATGCAATCTCCTTTTAATAATACACAAGTCCTTCAAGAACTTGGCATAGGAGGGAATCTGTTTGATAGCATCTAAGATGGGAATATTGACCCTAACCCGTTTAAAGATCTCATAAATCTCATAATTTAATAATTCATTCTTAGGTTTGATCAATCGATAAGGAAACGGGGCATGCTTCATGATATCAATGCTTGTGTCTTTAGATGCATCATTAAATTCAACGAGAGGCTCAAAATGATTCTCATTATTTCCTGACTTTTGCTCACTTTCTTTCTCAGCCTTTTCTTTTTCTTGCTCTTTTCCCAACCCAACAATCTCATCACTATCCTTTTTGCTTTCTTTCCTAGGAGAAATAGTTTTATCGATGATTTTTTCACTTCTAAAGATTGTGATGGCTTGCACCTGTTCATGATTAGTTTCAACTAAATTGGCAGGTTTTGGGTTCGGTTGGGGTTGTGTCAGAAATCTCCTCGGTACCTATTGGGTCAATACCTGAGACATTATAGCAATGTTCTTCTAAATATCATGCAAGAAACTTATATGTTAATCAAGCTTTTGTTCAGTTCTATCCACCCTATTGGTAACTCCTCTCAAATTATTAGACAATTGGTAAACATTATCATCCATAGTATATCTGTGAGGGGGTTGGTACTGTGTAGGTTGGGGATGGGGTTAGTAAGGTACATATTATGGAGCTTGAAAAGGTTAAAGGTTTTGAAACCCTCCTTGGTAAACTTAAGGGTTTTGGGGAACCTCGTTTCTCCAATCAAAATTAGGATGATTTTTCCAACCCGGGTTGCAGATATTAGAGTAAGGGTTTCCCCACTCCTTGGGTCTATATACCCCCCTCGGTACTAACCAACCGCATTGACTTGGCCATACAACGCCCCTCACACTCCTAGTATGACTGGGCATGCAGCAGTGTCATGCTTCGAAGTGTCACACACTAAACATGATAAACTTGTAGGCTCAACCTCTATGGCATTGGCTCTAAACGTCCCCATAGCCTCTACCTTAAGGGAAAGTGAGGCAACTTTATCATTCAAATCATCAACTTCCCTAAGTTGATATTTACCCCCTTCGTATTGTGTGGTTGGTCTAGTTTTAGGATTTTGAATTTCAGTGGTGACCCAATCTCTAGCCAAATTAGCTAGGTAATCAAAGTAGTTATACGCTTCAGTAGGATCCTTATTAGGATAGCTCACATAAACTTCATAAACATCTTTAATTAACGGGTCAATGAAGAGTAAAATGTGTTGATGATATGCCAATTGGCAAACCCATAACGTGGACATGACAATAACAGATCTTTAAACCTCTCCTAACATTGGAAAAATGTTTCACCTAAAGTTAGGCAAAGTGAGAGATTTGGCAATGAATCGCCTCGGTCTTATATTCAGGAAAAAGCTTTTTCAAGAATTCCCCTTGTAATGTATGCAAAGAGTGTATAAACCTAGGCCTCAATAAATTAAATCATATTTTGGCTTTATCCTTCAAAGTGAACGGGAATAGGTTTAAAAGTAAAACTTTCCGTGGACTAGAGTTATCCTGAAATATCGAGCATGCATCCTTAAAATCCTTGATATAAATGTATGGACGTTCAAAATCATACCATGAAAAGTAGGCAACAGTTGTAGCATTCCCGACCTTAGATTAATGGTGTTTTGATGCTTGAAAAATACTATACATGATGTGGGAGTTTGTCTTGTAGGATTCATGTAATCCTGCATTGTTCTATGTCAGGGAGGTGACATGTTGCCATGGTTATGCCCTCTATCATTAGGATTATTAAGATCTCCTGGAAGCGGTGAGACAAGAGGAGGATTCAAACTCTGAAGATTAACTCTATCATTAATGTTGGTCGTGAATATAAGACCCAGATCAACTGCTAATTGAAAATTTGGGATAGAAGTCCTTGATGGAGAAATAGTGTGGTAGGTGAGAAAAAGATCTTCAACTCTCACCAAACGCCTATGAACATCCCTAAAGAAGTGTAGTGACATATAAATGTACACAACCTATCAAGCACATAAGAAAGGGGGATGGAGTAAATAGGGATAGAAAATTGAAAAATAACCCAAGTAGACTAAGAGAAAGAAAAAAGAAGTGAGAATTTGTACAAAATTAAAGAGACGTCCCACATTTGTCTTTTTTTTTTTTTTTTTTCTTCTTCTTTTTAATGTTTCAATGGAGACTTAATCTTGGACTTAAGAGACTTTCAAAGACTTTCAGGAAAAAAAAAAATTTATTTTTTATTTTTTTTAAAAACACGTTAAAAAGAAAGAAAAATCACTACGACATAAAAACAACAAAAATAAACACACATTAGGAACATTAGTATTGGTAACTTTAGAGGCGGCGCAGACCTAAATAAGCGGTAAATCAACCAAAAATAAGGTTATTCAAAATAAAAAAGAAAAGAAAACTAAATACAGACTGTAGATAAAGTTAAATAGTTAGATGAGTTAGATGGATTAAGTGAAAAATAAAAAACAGAAAAGATAGTACCCAACTTGAATGGCTACATCCAGCAACAGGCGAGTATGCCAACCAAAGAGTTTAACCACATAAAAATAAATGACTAAATAAAAGAAAAAGAACTAAATATAAACAAATGTACAAGTTAACAATGGAACGAACTAAAAAGTAAGTATAAACCACTGATCAATTGGTATACACCGTCCAATTCTTTCGTCAAGGTAGAGAAGCAATCAATTGTCCAAAATTCAATAAAGGTATTATCAATTTGTAGTCCGCAAAGGTATTATTATATATATTTTTAATTTTTTGAATTTTTTTTAAAAAAATATTTTTTATTTTTTATTTTTGAATTTTTTTATTTTTATTATTTTCTTTATTTTCACAAAGTTTAATTAAAACCGTTCTCCGACAACGGTGCCAAAAACTAATCACTTGTAAATAATGTGATTAAAATTCGCTAGTGTGCAGTTGTGATACAGTAATAACTCGATAAGTCGAGATCGAATCCAAAGGGAATGGTTAACAAAACATGCAAAGTTAGAACTGAAAATTCACTCACGGTAAAAGATAAACTCACCCACGATAAAAAATTAGACACCAACTAAGTCATGCTAAATATTATAGTATTGCAATGGTTTCAATTGAAACCTAAACCAACCTATTTAAATTCCATAAAAAATAGTGCCACTGAGATCTAAATAGTTGGTGCAGAAAAAATAGTAACAAAAAAATATATTTTGCTTTGGAAGGTTTGATGATTATGGAACTAGACTTTAAATAACAAAACGATTTTGAATCCAATTGATCAGACCACTTGATTAACCTGAAATATCAACGGAGGTTTTATAACTCAAATCATTTGCTTCGTCTAAAGCCTTTGATTTGAAAAATTTAGCGATAAAAATACAATTTCAATACTAATTAAATATAGAATAGCAAAATTAACACCATAGATTCATACTATCGATTTGTATATACTAGTTGCTTTGCCAAAGCAGAAAATATTACAAACATAGTCAAGAATCTAAATTTTCTCAAAGATTTAGAATTTAAATACTAAGAAATACTAATTACTTCTGTTGATATTCGAAGATTTTTCGAATGATCATCACAATTGACTCTAAGAATAAAATTAGTTATTCATAGTATTAAAGTGACTTGACTTGAAAAAAAAATGACTTCATATATAATTGAAAACTCCTACATATTTCTCTCTCTTGCCCCTCTTGCTGTTGTTATTTATAGACTCACAAGATAAAACCATCTATTCTCAACAATGATGCATTATTCATTTTTTTTTAATTATCAATTTCTTCTTTTGCCTTCTTTTTATGTGAATTTGACTCTTGTTTATCCAAAAGCAAAAACATTACCTGTTTATTTTGGTGAAATTGTTAAAAAATGAATGTTTATCTATGTAAGTAGATTCCAATCAATGAAAACTCATTTCTTTTCACGTGAGTTTTCTTTCTATTTTATCTAAAAGCCCACAAAATATTCAACAAAATTTATTAAGATTAAAAGTAAATTAATTAAACTATTTATAATTATTTTAATGTTAACAAACACAAATTAAGAACTTGTAATTACATTTTTATAATGTAATCACAGTTAACACAACAACAAATCTTGGTTTCCACCATTGAACCGCAAAGAAAAACTGGGATCAAAAGCTTCCCTTTTGAAGCATTCTTCAAAGACAAGCTGGCCGCTTTGAACTTGAGAAAGCTAAAAAGCCTCCCCTCAAGAGATTGCTTTGACGTGCATATTTAATCCACCAAGAGAGTTTAATATTTAGGGCCAGTTTGATATCGACTTTTTGGCTAGCTTTTTTAAGTTTATAAGCAAAAAAGTCATATTTTTATAGTTTTTTTGTTTTTTTGTTTTTACTTTTTGCTTATCTTTAGCTAAAGTAAAATCAAAAAAGCAAAAAAACTAAAAAAACTAAACTTTTTTACTTATAAACTTAAAAAAAAACTTGACAAAAAAATTATACTAAAACGGCCCTTAATAACTGCTGGTTTCATCGTCAAAGCCTGTTGTGGCATACCCAGATAGGGGCAGGTAGGTCAACAGGAACAACTCTCATATTTCATAAAACCATACGCAGCTATGGAAAATACCGAAAAAAAAAGGAGGTTTCTGTATGATTGAGAACTTACACCACTGCCCATGCACAACAGGAGTCGTCGGCCCCACCAGCTGTGCTAGCATACGACATATGGTTGAGAGGACGAGTAAACTCTTCAACATCTTGAATGCTGGGAGATCTTTTCCATGCTCAGAAGATTCAGCCAAGCAAAGGCCACATAGCGAAAATTCAAGAACAATATTTTAAGGCATTTGGTACCCACACCACGGGATCAGTCCACAAACAGCTGTTAATCTCTCTTGGCCGATAGCAACCATGGCCTGTGGATAGAAGAGAACTCCTCCCATACCTGGCAGCCAGAACCCTCCAAGGAGACAACCACCACCATGAAGTCAACTGTCTACTGTCTACAGGAGTGAAGCTTTTCTGCCCCCATGCTAGGATCCAAATGAAGGATTGTCATGTCACCTTGCATAGAACTTGAAAGTAAATCTCCAGGTCCCAGAAGAGAACCCTGCATCCTAAATAAGTTGAATAACTAACAAAGCCAATTAAAGACCGCTACTCCTTGATGTCTCCCTAAGATAAATTGTTTTACTCAAAAGTCCAATACCTTTCCTAGCAATGAAGCTTCCAATTTGCTGGATATCATCTATATAAAAAGCAGGCTGAAATTGTTTAGCAGCAGATATACGTGCACTAAAAATCATGGAAAAAAAACATCTCCAGTATGCCACTTTCAAAGTTGACAATCTATACGTTTACTTTCTGCAACGAAAGGCCAAGGAAAATAGTCTGTCCGAGGAGAACGCTTCAAGCTAATCAGCGAGACAGAAACTCAAACACCATAATAGGACAAATCCTCCATTATACAATTTTGTTTTTATTCTAGTCATTTACTATACGGTCCTGTTATTGACTGCTGACTACATGGGAAGCGAAGATCACCCTTGAGGCATGGTAGAAAAGAAGGCCACTGAAAATCTCCTAGACAGTTATTAATGTGTCCTTGCTTAAAAAATTATCGATACTCCTTTTACCTTATTACCCTATCTTTAAATCAATACTTAAACACAATTCCGACTCCCAAAAAAATTATTCAAATGAAACAAAAGACATGCTTTTGTATATTTATCATTGAAATATTCTTTCTTTAAAGTTTGTGCGAAGTCAAAATGAAACTTCCAAAATTGGAAAGATATACTCATAAAATGGGACAGAGGGAGTGGAAAATACAAAGATACATGTAATGCTGCAATTCATTTTTAAGTTGAGCATGTAGAACTAATACCAATAGAAATAATTCTTGCATTTTTTGTTGGCAAAGTGACTTTGTGCTTGTGTGTTACTGGCAGAGAGGAGAGAGGAAAAAGAAAAAGGGGGAGTGGGAGGAGCTTTTCCAAGGGCAAAGTAAAACAGGTCACACATGCATTGCAGTTGTGCGCACAAACCCTCAATTAACAAGATGAAACTAGAGAAGCAAAGAAATTAGCACCCTAACCTCCATTTCAAACAAAAACCACATCTTTGACTTCCACCTAATTGATAAGTAACCATGCAATATTTCTATTCTAGTATTCTAGAATAGCAAACAGTTCAGACCAAAAAACCAAAACAAAACCAAATTACCCAATCCACTCTAATATTCTGCCAAGATCAGGCTCAAGCATGATTCTTCTCTTCTTCTCTCCTTTGTCATGCAGGATTTCAAAGAAGACTTATATCAAACATTATCTCAAGAGGGCAGCATGCTATATGTGATGTGGAATTTTCATCACAGATAATTTAAACAACTTTCTAGTTTCTGCTCATGTTTTATGTCATAATTAACACCATTTATCTTGTTTTAGGAATTAGAGAATCAAATTAAACATCATATAATTCTCTTCACGAGAAGCCCGTGGAAGGTTAAACCTGAACAAAATCAAATGATCAAAAAACAAGTGTCCCAGTATGGAAAACATTTCTTGGCCTCATCATTTGCCTTGTTAAGAACCATAAGTCTGATTCATCACCTCAAAAGGCACCACTGGATAATATTAATCTAAAGAGAGCGAAGACATGAATATATGCATTTCCATGCTATCAAAACAACAAATGCTGGATTATTGAAAATTATATAAAAGAAAATATGTATACGTAATACTTGAGAACTTTGTGCCTTGAGACTTTGAAGTCTCAAGAGTTCACGACTCCCAAGAATTTGTAATCTCATCAAAATAAGACACCTTTATTTGATAAGCACTAGAGAGTTGAGGCACTCCTCCTGACATTAAAACTGGATGCATAGCATGCAAATCTAACTTCATGACAGGTGCATTGCGTAGTGATCTATTATATACTTGCCGATTACGCGTGAGATAAAAGTTATGGAACTTTTGACACAATCTTTACAAATTTCTACAATGATTTATAGAGGTGACAAAAGTTTCAACATTAATTGCTTTATAAAGTTTCAACATTAAAAAGGGAAAAAGAATTAGAATGCAAAAGACAAGCGAACTATAAAAACCCAAAACCAAACATGATTATGTTGATTGGGAGCAGTAGGAGGTGGACCAAGAGGTTAAAATTCTCAGGTAAAATGGAGAAGATGCCCCTAATAAGGGAAGTGAAAATCTACAATACAGAGAAAGATCATCAGGGCAAGGTTACTGTAATAACATTCTTCTGAATCACTTCCAAAGTTTAGACAAGACACTTTTCTTGAAAACGGATTTTCAAAAGCTACTCTCAAGCAATAGGACATTTTCCTCGAAAGTCACTAAACAAAATATTGAATGAGGATTATCTAATGGATGAGGATTAAAGTCACTAAATACATGCGCTCAACTTACTGAAAAGAGGATCACCTAAATTTATTCACTCTTATTTGTAATAAACAAACAAACAAACAAAAAAATACAATTCAGTCCTAAAATGAAAGATGTCTGCTGTACAATAGCAACAAAGGGCACATATCTTTCACTCACTGAGACAAGTGCAACAAGAATACTTGGTTAACAAGAAAATTTCCAGTTTGCCCCTGTAAGGCTAAATCCAATAGTATAAAAACTCAAGGTCAAGATGAATTTGAAAAAGAAGAAAAATTTAAGAGAGAAAAGTATGTGCACAAAAACAGACCAAGCCAAGTTTAATGGTTGTAACATCCATTTTAGAGACACAGAAAATTTTTGACATCAAATATCCGAAGCAATTGACTTCGATCATCTTCAAGGATGAGCAAAAAGGGTGCTATGAAATAATCTACAGCCTCTTGTATTTTAAAATGGTTTAACCTATTTCGTCATTTTCATCGCGAGTCTCTTCAATCTTCACTCATTTAAAAATTTCTATAAGATATCAGTTCACAAGGAAACAAAGGCTTATGCCCTAAGTCTTTTACCGAAATTAAATAATGCAGCAACAGGTAACTCAAAAGTTCAAATATTTTACAATGGATAAGCAATCTTTCATGAACAAAATAACTCAAGCAAATCAGTGAAATTAACAGATGAAGCTCCTTATGGCTGTTCAATCATCATAACAAAAGAAGAAGAATTTTCAAGTTCAAATAACTGTTTTAGGAGAGGCATCTCCAGCTGTAGTGTATTGCCTAAATGAGAAGAAGCAATAAGTGTGTGGTAGTAAAACGATATCAGACATAATCAAGATGATGGTAGGAAACTTTTGCAGATTCTTTTGAATTTCGGCACCTAATTAAGCACTTTTCTTCCTTTCATGATGATATGAAAGTTGCAAAAATCCAAGAAAGCCATTTTAGCTGGGACAACACCAGCATTAAGGCTGATCTCGCTGTGACTAGAACTAACACTACTCTACCACAGAAACGCAAGTCGAAAATTTAAGCATTTGATTTGAGTAGCCATATCAACTATCAGATTT